>JAILXH010148944.1:0-11188 GCA_023558415.1 Piaractus mesopotamicus
CGAGTCTTCCCAGAGAGGGGAGACATGACAATTTGTCATAACTCAGAAATTCTAGATGTTATAGTGATTTTGCTACATAATTATATAATGTAATTATCAAATTACATCGTTCAAAAGTGTAAGATGATATTTAGTAATATAAAACCATTCAAATGTTGTTGCAGATAAATTGGTTCTAATATAATGCAAATACTCTCCAAGTTTCAAATAGTGATAAACTTTGAAAAATGAAGCAATTTTACATAAGCTGTTTAATAAGCCATGAGAGGCTGTACGAGATTTTATCACAGGGAAGGGTGTTGTTAGGCACGACATGAAGCGACAGCCAACATAAAATATGATAAAATACACAATTTTTCGGCAAAAACTTAAGTTATTATTAAGAATAATCGACATAAACAAGTATTCCGCCAAGAAATGTAGTTTCTTTAGAGTACGGTATCACTGCCAAGCAACCATGGACCGCTGAATGAGCAGAAGAACGTTAGGTTGCCAATCACTGTGTACTGCAGTCATAACATTCGTCAAAAGTCTGCGGTTAAAACTTTTGCTTTATAAGTACTTTTTGGACACCACGTTACCACCGAGTTATTATAAATATATTATAAATATATAACATTACATATTTCATATAATGATCATTTTTTATTATAGTACATTACAGTTGTTTGCAAATTTTTTAAACACCCCGTTGGTAATAATGTGTTGTTGGTTTTCTAAGTGAAAATGAGCAAATCCTCTACAGATTAAATTAAATATGTCATTTTCTGCTTAATTTAGTGCAGAATTTTTATTATTGATTAGTTTAAGAAAAAATATGAGAATAATAAAATATAAAATGTACCAAAATGTTTTTTTTTTTAGCAAAATGTTAAAATCAGCAAATATTCAACCCAATTTTGCATATGACTGTATGTAATAATAGTATTAAACATAATATCAGCTGAAATAAATAAATAAATAAATAAATAGACGTATCTTAATAAAGCCTTCTAGTGTATCATTTGTAATTTCAGATTTCAGTCCACATAACATACAATAAATAATTATGGAATAAAATAACAACAATTAGTGTAAACTGTACTTTATTAAACAATAAGAAAAACATGGTGAAAATGTAAAGAATGTTTGACTGTACACACAACAATAACTTTTCACATTCAAATCTAAATAAAATATCTCCTCTTCTACCCACAAACACAAAGTGGTATGGATTTAAAGCATTTTTCTCCACTTCTGTGAGTTCATTTTCTCTGTTTGTAACTGTGACTTCTAAGGGTTAAAGTAAAGGGTGATGACTGCAGTAACACCTACATGCCATTGTGAAATATTTCATTTTCTGGCACTGTTTGAATGAAGTTCATTTCCAAACTGCTGAGGAACTCAAAACTTTGGGAGAAGTTTCAGAAACTGATGCGTTATATTTTCTGGATATTAAGCAAGTCTTTTGTGCTGGTTCTTAAACTGCCAGCACTTTCCACCTTATTGCTGACATCTGCCTGGGACGCACTCACTTTTCCTCAGAGAAACTTCGCTCTGGATGAAGTTTAATATCGCCCGCGCTGTCGGCTGGATTATTAGCTGAAGCTGCGGAGCCAGATTGCTCTTAAATTTCCCTCTCTCCTCTCTTTGAGCCTGTGAGGAAAACCCTCAGGCTCTGAAGGCCCATATCTCCCACTATGGCCTATACCTCTCACACATCTGGAGGAGTCCATTCGCTTTACAGCTCTGCTACTGTACTGCCTGAGTAATAACGATGACTGCTGTAAATCCGTAAAGGGGAATTTCACTGATTTTTCCAAATGAATGTATTATTAAATGCTGAAGATGTAAAGAAAGTCAATCAGAGTGGTTTGATAGTGGTGAAATGCACACACAAATGCAGAGACTCGAGTATTGATGCAGAGTATTGGTGATAGTCCAAAGCATTTAATTCCCTCACAGGAACCTATGACATGAAATGGTTAACTGATGTGTGAAACATTGTTTTACGATAGTTTTCAGACTTTTTTAAAATCAATTCCTGGTTAAAAGGTCCATGTAGGGTGTTGTAAGGCAAAATAGACACCAAAGAAAAAGTATTTGTTCAGCTTTCCCACTATTTTACTATTATCATCATTACATACAAAAGCTCAGAAGACGTGTGTGGGTTCACTGGTGGTTTTGAATAGTAAATAAAATGGTTATATTTGTGTCGTAGACATGGGCCTCTGCTTTCTGTCACCACCGCTGTAAGTTAGTAAACTGCTCTACAATGAACCACTTCACATCAAGCCACTCTCGATGACTTTGTTTACATCTTATCAATTGAATTATGCATAAAACGTAAAAAATCTGTGATTTCCACTTTAAGCCATTTGTTCCATTGCTTTTACATAAGAATGCTCAAAAATAAAGGTTCTTGCGTTCAAGCTGCAGTTCTAAGAAAACTGATATGTAACCTGTAACTTTAAAAATGGTTATTTGCACTCACACGTCTCGAAAATGGAGAGGTTCTTTAGGGAACCAAAAGTGGTTGTTCTATGGATGCACACAAGGTGCCCTTTTTTAGAAAGAAGGTAAAGAAAGAAGTAAAGCAAAAAAGCCTCTAATATTGTTTAAAAAATGTTTTTAACCTTAATTTATTCCGCCATGAAAATAATCCCAGCAGAGTAAATTACTTATTGTTGTTACCTAGCAACCAATGGTCAGTGGAAGGACACGGGTATGGTGAAAAAGTGCTGTTATCAGATATAACACAGGTATATTGTTAATGTTGTGTAACCCTGAATAACATGTCATAGAGCATTCATACTCATATTAATACATGACTTAAGAGCTAAATAATTATGCACACAGTACTGTGCGAAAGTCAGAGACCACCCATCATTTATCTAATTTTCAGTCACAACGACTATTAAGTACAAGTCATTCGTTTTAAGCGTCAGAAAAGGCAGAATACATATTAACTAAATATTACATATTATTAACTACATATAACTGAAAATAACACAGCAGCTTTGAAAACTAAATATAATCAGATTTTTGCCTTTATTTTAGCTTTGTTTCTTTTCAGGAGACTTGCTTCCGTTAAAGTTCAGTCTTAGAAGTTGGTTGCATTTTCTGCAAGCGCATTCAGTGATGTTGAGATCTGGACTCTGGGTTCATCAGTTCATTGTTCTGAGAACACCAACGACTATTTTGTCTATTTCCTTTTCTCAGTGAGGGCTTCTTATCAGCCACACGTTCTTTCAGACTCCTAGTGTTGAGTTGTCTTTTCACAGTGGAGCTTGATTTTCTCCTCTCTCTCAAAGATGAAAGCTGTTTATCAGATGGGGACAGTGTTGGTCGTCTACCAGGTCTTGCAGGTGGTTGTTAGGAGCCCCTTTTTCTCCAGATTTTAACTGTTTTTTTTGAAATCCAGTTTTGAAAACTCCTGTTTTTTCCCCTTATTTTATCTTTAACTTTCTCCTTCCTCATGCAAGTGGAATATCTTATATCTAATTCCCTCAGAAATATCTCCTGAAAATGAATAACGTGTATGTAATGTCTGTTTTGAAATGAAGGGTGGTCTCTGACTTTTGCACAGTCCAGTATGTGACTGTTATTAATTTGTAACGTGACTATATGATAAAGATATTACATTGCACTGTAACAGTCACAGATAACAGCAGAGGTCTGGTGTGCTTCACTGTGAGCTTCATTTCCCCTCTATTTTCTCTCAGATTCTGGAGGCTCTGGCAAAGAATGATGAGGCTTTGGTGCAGACGTGTAGCCGGATAAACTCTAGCACGGAGCTCATCCCCGAGGACCTGCAGAACAGGTTCAGCTCCATGTGCAGTGAGAGATTGGAGCACATCAACCGCCGCATCACCAACTACAGGAAGGTATGCACTTTTAGCTGAAATGCTTCCTTTACTATTAGCATGGAGTGATTAGAAAGTATTCTTGAACTTTTATATGCATGATTTTCCACCTGCTATGGATTAATACTTGGTAAACTCACTGTGAGCAGTGACATTATTCGAGATTGAAGTATAACATAGGCGGGCTGTTCAGTGGTACACAGATTCCATGGCTTTTCTAATTGACTGATACTTCAGTATTTGCAGTATGGCAGCAGGGAGAGGCATTTCAATGAAGAATAGTATGTCCTGGTAATATTATGTTGTAGTAAGTCTGAATCTCATTGCAACACACATGCCTTACTGAGGGCGTTCCTGGCTTTTGTAGCATGTGGTGCGCTTTTCTTAAAGGGTCCATATGAAAAAAATGGGCCCGTAGCGATCATTCCGCCAGCAGAACGAAAATGTTTTTCTCTCTAATGTTTTTGATTAATATAATGAAATCAATTTTTTTTTCCTTGTAACTGTGGTATCAGATTAACTATGTGTCCCTCTGTGTGTGAAATGTTGTTGAGCTGCTAGTGAGTAATGAGGAGCGAACAGTGAGGCGTGACCACCCTTTCCAAAAAAAATTCAGTCTCTCCACAAAGATGACCACACCAAGATAAAACAGAACAACTTGCAGCAAACTGCAGCTTTCTCCATGTCAAACAGTCATACAGCCGCCACAAAAAAGCAATAAACACAATAAAAACACTGCAAAAGGGTTAAACTATACTACTTACTTTAAATTTGTAATGCTTGTGATGTCACAACCATGAAGAAAATTATATATGACCTCCTATTCAGCCTAAAACGGTTTTGTTTACCACTGTTACCACTGAAGTGATGTGGAGTGTTGTTCCTGCAGACACTCTGTAGAGTTATTGAGGTGGAAGATGTGGGAAAGCGATCAAACGCTATGTTGTTCCTGGTTGTCCGGAAGAAAATGTGTCACTGCAGCCCTCTAAAGGATCCACAAATCCAAAAGGAGTGGCCAAATTTTTTTTTTTTTTTTCCTATCCCTGAGGATTCCTGTCCAGTTTGTTCCATATTTCAGCCCAGACTGCATTACAAATGCTGCACAATACAGGGCAGCCAGTCAGAACAGATCTCATCTACGTATATCAGTCTTAAAGAGGTTTCAATGCCCATGTAAAAATAATCTACACATGAATTAGAAGTGTTATAAGTGGACTTAAAAGAAGCTGGTTACTATAGCAATAATTTATTTGTGCACTTTTTGTTGTGTTCAGTCTATTACTGGCTTGAGAGTGCGCTTTGCCTCAGTAATGTCCAGTATACGCCCTGCTACAACTGTCTGTGTTTGGCCTTTTTGAACCCCAGCAGAGCCTCAGTGCAAAACGCCCTCACTTATTCCTCCCAGCTGCTCATGTTTGGAAACAGAAAAGGGAAATATTGCGAGCGTTTTTCTGTTTTCTCTTTCCTTTTCTCTGTGTAATCTGCCTCGACATCCTCCTCCTCTGCATTGGATTAATTAGCTATTGCTTCACTGGTTATAAATAGCGCCGAACATCCAGTGCCCTTACGTAACTTCCCTTCCTCCTGCATTCCGGGCCTGGGACGAGGTGGGGTTTTCCGTGTGTCGAGGCCAGCAGCTGATGCTGGAAGGTCAGTGTTGGGGCAGTGCTAATGTCCGGAACAGCTGTAGCTCATCTACGGGCTGGCTTTATCACCAGTTAACCACAGCCTTTTAGAGTGGGTTAAATAATGACATGAGTGGGCAGGGATGGGATTCATGTCCATATTGGGAGCGGAAAAGGCATTAACTGCTTTAAGGGATGGTGTACAAAGTCAAAGGTCAAAAGTTGGGGACACCCTTTGACAATTTTGAGTGATCATTGAATGTTCTTCCTGTTTTTCTGTTAAAGTTCTACCAGTTTTTCTGTTATCCTCCTATTCAACCTGCAGCAGTTTAGCGCCACCCATTCACACTGGAGTTATAAGGTGTGCTTCAGCCCTCTTTCTGAATGAGGCAATATACAGGACAGCCAATCAGAACAGAGCACATTTACATATATCAGCCTTAAAGCCACAGTGTGAAAAACAGCATGTTCAGTTCTAAATGATAAAGAGTGGTTTTGGAATGTTTGTGTGAAAATAAATTTGACTGTTTTTGGTGCATTCGCCAACACAAAGGTGCATTCTGACCTCAAGAAAGAAATAAAATACAGGGGAAATGTAGGATATGGACCCTTTAAGTAAGAAAAATATGTGTAAAGGTGTCGTTAGCATAAAGCAGCTATAATCCCCCTATTTATCTTTAACACAGCAGATTTTGCCTAAATAATGATTTGACAGTTTTCCTTTCCAACGTTATTGTTAAAAGCGCACTGTGAAACGCTTAAAGATGGTTTAAACACCTGAAATAACTAAGTGCCGATGGGTGCTGACATCACGACAAGGGAATAAAATAGATGGCCTTCGGCTTTATTCCTAGGTATTGGCTACTTTTGTGGCTCAAAGATGGTTTAAACACCTGAAATAACTGAGCACTGATGGGTGCTGACATCACGACAAGGGAATAAAATAGATGGTGCTTCGGCTTTATTCCCAGGTAGTAGCTACTTGTGGTAATTACTTTTTTGGTAATATATTTTGTTTATGTTATTGTAATTCCATCTAAACAGTATGCTCATTTCTATTCAAAACATTCAGAAAAGGTAAGCGTCCCCCAAACTTTTGACCAGTGGGGTCACTGTACATGTTGATATCGCTCTGCCTCCGCACTGTTGCCTTAGGACTGGCTGCCATTCATAAAGTTCAAGGCACAGTCTGCCTTTCCAGCCACAGAGTGAATCTGGTTTCGTTTGCATGGATCTCGAAAATAAACGCATCATCCAAAAGTCGTTTTCCCAGAGGCAGCGTATTAGAGTGAGCTTTCTGAAGTAAACACAATAGCATGCATGAGGGAAAGCATCATGAATTAACTCCCGGATCTGTTAGACGGTAATGCTACTGTATAGCACAGTATCTCTCCAGATTAAAGCAGTAGTTTGGCAGAAAATCAAATTTACAAGTTTCCACCTTAAACTAAATGTAATTGATCAGCTGAGACATGTTTGGTGTCTGAAGTTTGCTTCTTTGGTTGTGCATTGAAGCTTTGAGGCTGGTAACATGTACTGGAAGCTTGTATATACCAATTAAACCATGTTGTGTTGTTAAATGATCTCAAATAGACTTGATTATGTGGTTTCACACTGTTATATATGTAAAATAGGCAAACAAATAGGGTTGGGCGATAGGCGATGACATTGGACGAGGGCTAGCGTTAGTCTCACAAAGGTACTATGAATAGTCGACAGTCCCTAAAATGCATATTCATCTGTTCAGATCTTCAGGTAAGTAAGAAGTATAATAATAGTCTTCTGCGTTATAGCAGAGACACTGGAATTATAGCAGGCAGAGCATGTGAGAGGTGCGGAGTAGTGTAATTTTTTGCTGGAGTGTGGAGCGGCTTTACAGGAAGTCAGAGCGTTAGTGCTCTGTCTGGTTTCAAAATCGCTCCAGTGTTGCTCCAGTACTGCTCCACCCCACGAGCCAGACAGTCCTTTTTTTCCCCACTTTGACTGCCTCAGTGACTACATGAGTGATGCGGCAGTGACTGCTACAGCTCGCACACAGTGGTGATACACAGCGTCTGCGCTGCGAACTGTTCAGTAGACCTACATACTGGAAATACTCACAGAAAGTTCTACAGACTTCATACACAGACTCTTAGCAAAAAGTGTCCTATGTAGTACCAAAAAAGGGTTTTTTGGCTTTATCTGTAGCGGAACCCTTTTTGGCACCATATGGAGCCCTTTTTAAAAAGATTCTTTATGGAACCATGTACGACACGTTCTCCATCAGTCTGAAGAAGCCTTCCACGATGCGAAGAACCCTTTAATCATGCAAAGGGTTCTTTGAGTGTTCATGGTTCTATATAGAACCGTTTTCTTTGCAAAAACACCCTTGAAGAACCATGTTTTTTAAGAGTGCGGTTAGTCATGTTGTCCATTTTGCTGTGTGTGTGATAAAGAAGAGCATGTTAAAAGCATGCGCATTTGTTTACCCTCAGCACATTTCTGGATTGGGCCGTTGCTTCAAGCCCACACCTTCCAAAAAACCTGCATAGCACAGAACATTTTTGCTTAATAATGACCTAAATTGTGTAATTCATGAACTAAAACATCCATACATTCAAAGACATAAAATAAATATCTGAAGAATGGACCATATGGAGCGAGGTTTCTCTGACGTATAAGCGAGGAACAGGATGTAGAAAACCCAGAGCAATGGAGGCACCTCAAGCAATCGTTCTAGCGTATTGCACCATGTTAGGGTGGGGAATAAATAAGGTAGTGGTGGAGTGATGAACTGCCGTGCTGACTGATGAATGTATTTGTTGTTATTAGGTGTACATGTTCCTCGTGTTTGCCGGGGCCTCGCGAGTGCTGATGTTTGTCTAAAGGCCGTGATTGGAGGTGCAGGGGTGATGTACAGCGGGGTTATAGTGCTGTAGAGCGTAAATGAGCATGCAGTCTACCAGCTGGAGTGCTGTTGATGGATGAAGTGTGGGTGTTATCAGCAGGAATCTCTGTCAGAGTCAGCAGCCCTGCATGCAGGTGCTGCTTCCACACCTGCACCAGCTATCTACTGGAAAATAACACAGGACTAGCGATAATGCTGAATGTTAAAGCTGACAGCATCTTGCTGATGGGCTTTTTATCATGTCCCGAAAGGAAATGCAGGGAAAATTAGTCCCTGGTCCTGGATTACCTGTGTATTTTGGTGTTTTTCTTGCTCTAACACACCTGATCTAACTGATCAACTAATTCACAAGCCCCTAAAGTTGCCCTTATTGTACGTCTCAACAGCAACCATTCAGACTCTTTGTCATTTTTAACCAGGGCTGAGGAGTAATCGAATACATCCAACAGTGTTATGTAATCAGGATGCAAAAAAGGTACAATTACAGAATAAAATAGTAGTCAGATGATAGATATATTATAAAAATAGGGCAATTACTAGCAGGATTACATTCAAACCACATACATGCGAACTCCTTGCCATTTGTCGAAAATCCGCCGTTCTGAAAGATACATGTCACATGATTCGCGAGGACTTGAAGAGCTTTTCACAAGGCAAAGGCAAATTCAAATTAGATGTACTGTACGTGTTAGATAACCTATTCTGAAATATATATATATATACATACATGTGTGTGTATATTTATATATATATATATATATATATATATTCACCAGGAGCTTTATTAGGAACACTATAATAATACAGGGTAGGGCCTCATGATTTGACATGATTGCAAAACACCGGGATCGTTCAAACTTTTGCATATGACTGTAGGAGTAACCATGCATGCTGTGTGCTGCTATATATATATATATTTACACCAAACTCCATTTTCTGTCCTCAGTTTTCTCGGGTGCTAAAGAACAGAGCCTGGCCCACGTTTAAGCAGGCTAAAACCAAGGTATCTCCGCTCCACAGCAGCGATTTCTGCCCCACCAACTGCCACATTAACGTGATGGAGGTGTCCTACCCCAAAACCACCACATCGCTGGGCAGCGCCTTCGGGGTCCAGCTGGACAACAGGAAGAACTCCACTCTGGAGAAAGGAAGCCGCAGCACAGAGCAGGGTGAGTTATGAGTTACGAGTACCTCATGAGATTTTTAGCCTGTTTGTCCTGTTTTAGCAGAAGTATCTGGATCGGTCATAATCTAGTGAAATATTCACCAAGAGCACATTTAAATTCATAGAAGTCTCGACTTGGTACTGTTGTTTTGCTGTGGTATTTTAACGTAATTGCATTGTTTACATAGTTGGGCACCCCTAGTCAAATGTCAAGTGAAATGCACAATTACTGTTTATTTACTCAACTTACCACACTGGAGAAAAAAACATTTATTTGTTTGAATCAGGTAAACTGAATCCCATGGTGTACGTCCAGCACTGTATCGGCAGTATGGCGGCTCCGTCGGGTCACAGTCTGGGCCGGACAGAGGGACACGGCCTGCGCTTCTTGCTGAGGGAGGAGGACCTGCTGACTGTGGACGCTTACCACAAACTCCTCACCAAACTGACCGCTCTGGTGAAAGAGATGGAGTGCTACACTGCTCAGATTCACGAGTGAGTCTCAATAATTCAGTTCTGCTCAGATTTATTGGCTTTGCACAACTGTTCTCATGGGTACAACACACACTGAGTGGCCAATTTATGCGTACCTGTACTCGCTGGACATTTTATCAGAAACACCAAGTGTGTATATATTGACCTTCTCAAGTGGGCCATGCAGCAATTCATGCAAGCCTAAGTCGAGTCTAGAGTCTCTGGGGTTCCCGTCCAGCCTCGAGTCTTCGGTAAAGGATTTTAGTTTAGTCTTGTTTTTAGCTGCAGGCATTGTGCTGTACTAAAGTAAACCACTAATAACCTGTCAGGTTCAACACAGCTTCAAATAACAAGCCTTTCATTACGGAAGAACCTTCAGTCTACGTGCAGTAAAGGCTAAATAACTTGAAACAGTTGGTTGGTCTGTAGTTTATATAACAAGTATGCTAGCTAGCTATCCAAACTGCATGCTAACCCTTTGAAGTTGTTTTTCCTGCTTCATTTAAGCCACCTCATTCTGTCCATCACACTGAAGGCTCATTATCTGAAGCCGTATCTAACTCGATGCTGCTGTGAGCTTCAGGAGAACAGCTTTGCAGTAGTGACTGTTCATGACTGTGAGCAAAACTGACAGGCAAGGTCACAGACTAAGGTTAGAAATGAAAGATGTTATTCGTTTTACAATAATATAACCACATGAAGGAAGGTTGGCGATCCTAATTGAACAAGTGTTGTTCTTTTTTTAAGTCATGAGTCTTGAGTTGAGTCACGAGCCATTTAGGGGCAGATCGTGTTTGACTTGAGTGCGACCGGAAGTCTGGTCACTCAGCAGCACAGTCGTGTCAGCACTCACCAATGACTAAACAATTCGTGTGGATAGCTCTGATCTCTAGCTCAATCATAGTCGTGCAGCGTAGCTTTCTCTTTGCAGATTAAACACTGTATTGTTGCTGTCAGAATAAAACTTTGCATCTCCATTATGTTTTGCCTTTTTTAGACTGTTTGAAAGTAATAGCTGTTTCTGTTTACATCATGTCAATTTTTTTCATGATGAATGGCCCAGTAGAATTGGTCCAACATTTCTTGGTCTTCCATTAACTCCCATTCAGAGTTAAGGAGGTTTTTCCTTCTCCTTTTAAGCTACCATTTTAGAGATGCAAGGTTTTGTTAAATGTGGTTATATATATATATA
>JAILXH010148952.1:1767-12854 GCA_023558415.1 Piaractus mesopotamicus
AAAACATTATAAACGGAGCACAGATTCTGCACAACATCCCCAAGAACGGAATAAAAATACACCAACAAACGCCAGCTTAAGACCCTAAGCTACCAATCTACATAAAACCCTCTTCACTGCTGTCCTCCTACTGAGACTGAATCTTTATACAGGAGCCAAATGAGAACAATAGTCTTGTAATGCAGTGTGTATTTATTGTGTAGTGTTGTGTTGTACATGTGTGTAATGATGAAGGTGAAGAATCAGGGGTCCTGAGAGTGAGGGGTGTGAATTACTATGGGCCACCAAATCACTGGACAGGGATCACTGGAGGAGACGGGTGAGAGAGTGTATGTGTTTAGCTGAAGTGACGCCTCTCCCCTGGTGGAGCTCTAATATCCTGTCTGACCTACACATCTCACTCTTCTCTCCTCCAGGTAATCTCTATCTTTCACACACTATATTACACTCTGTGTCTCACAGGACACACACACACACACCGACATGAGCAGGAACTATTTGTCATTTATGTGTGAAAGCAAAACAGCACAAAGACAGATATTGCCAAACACCGCGGTCATAAATCACTCACCACCCCCCATCCTGAGCACGTACACCTGCACACATTTACAATACGGACAGGACACACTGACAGTGGCAGTATTTTATGAGCGCACTGAATGAATGTAATGAAAGGCATTACTGACAGTGGATGGTTGTACAGCCGATACAAAACAACACCTTTCCTCAAACGACAAATTCATTACTATTTTCATTTTTAACAGCTTTAGCATCAATTGCATCAAACTACAAGATTAAAAGATCAAAAATGCTAATGTGTAATCATGTTCCTATAACCAGAGTTGAGTTGTCTTCATCATACAGTACTGTGCAGAGATTTATATAACTTCCTGTCAAAATGGCCATTAAGTACAAGTTACTCTTTTGTTAGGAGACATTTCTGAGAAGAATAAGATAATTCACTTGCATAAGAAAGAAGAAAGACAAAATTTAAAAAAATTTAAAAAATTCAAGAGTTTCTGAAAATTATTAAATTATTAAACAATAAACAATATAGAGAAATTTGGACTTCTAACAACTGTGCAAGACCTAGCAGACCACCAAAACTGACACCACCAGATAAGCAGTACTGAAAGCTCCACTCTTGCTTCAGATCTGACAAAATCCACAGTTGTTTCTGTCCATCTTTGTGAGAAGACAACTCAACCCCATGAGTCTGAAAGGATGTGCAGCTGTCAAGAAGACATTACTGAGAAAAGGAAACAGACAAAAAAGAACACTTGCAAATCAAACAAAGAAGCTGCTGGTGTTCTCAGAACAATGAGTAACTTGTACTTAATGGCTGTTTTGACTGGAAAAGAAAAAAAATGAAAGGTGGTCTCTGACTCTTTAGAGTACTGTACAACCAAGATAAATAACGTTTCCTGTTGGTATCTACATACAGAGCATTTGCCATTAATTTGTGAATGACAATTAGCCGATTTATTTTCCCTTTATTCCTCTATCCAAATAATGTAACACATAAAACATAAAAAAAGCTTGTATTCATAGTGTGTGGGTGTGTGGGGGTGTATGTGTGGGTGTATGTGTGGAGAGTGGCAGTGCTCAGTGGTGGGTTTGGATGAAAGACCAGCATGTGTAGAGACTGCAGCATGAGCATGAAAAAGCATGAGAAATGAAAGAAGAACTGAACTAACTCCCAGTAAACACACATCACCAGGAAAAAAAACACTGATCAACTGAGATTTCTCCTTGAAATGACCTTCAACCAGAGAGAAGAGAAGAGAAGAGAAGAGAAGAGAATTCCCTTTTCTGCTGTCAGTAATCCAGGCCTGACACAGACCCGCCCTACATACTGTTACGCTCAATGTGCACATGGACTTATTCTAATGAAGTCAAATCCTGAAATATGTATCTAAATAGGTTTTCTCCGTTTTGTACTCTAAAACCCCCAGAAGATACTGTATACTGTTCCAATGTGAAATGCACAGAATACACTGCTTCACTGTAATTACTGGAGAAAAATCACAACCAGTTTTGCAAAAGCTTCAGAAATGGCTCCAAATAAACCAATTATCTATAAGTATGCACTTACCTATCCCCACCTTTAATGAATGCATAAGACAGCCTGCAACAGCTCCAATGCTTCGCTAGCAAGGACAGAACATGAATAAGAACGACCATGTTAAATATGCTTTTGCTGGCTGTCAACCAACAAGCCTTTGCTTTAGTTCCAAAGGATAGCACTAGAAATAACTGTCTGTCCTTTATTTACGACAACATTTGAGCGTCCAACGTCAGGCTCTGGCTCTTTGCTCAGTGCATTTTCTGCATTTTCTTTACTCTCAGGTCAACACAGAGCTTTCAGAGATCAACACAGTGATGAATTTACCAGTAAAATTAATCGGGACAAGGAGCAGTACTAACAATTCACAAACCGACTGCCACAGAAAAAAAATATAAACACATGGTTTGTTACCGGGGTTGGGAGGCTTACTTTAAGAAAAGTAGTCAGGTACAGATTACTGGTTACCTTGCATTACTTTTGCATTACTTGTCCTTTTAAAATCAAAATTCATGTCATAGTTTCAGCAGGACGACTTTATAAAAAGATAAACAGAAATGCACAGAAACAATACATGTGATGTATACTAGTCTGTGCACCGTGTGCGCTTTATGTGCTGTGTGTACGTCCAACTAAAAATGTTATTAAATGTCTTGGTGGATTTAATCAGGTATTCAGGCGAAGCATTGTAGTTTGGAATACAAAACTGAAGAGTACAATATAAAATTGATCTTTTTATTCCTACTCCTATCATCTTTATATTCCTATTTTGTCAAGCAGCATGACCTACCCTGCAAATTGTACACCACAGACATGATATGGATTTCCTAGATTAACACCTTTCAGTCAATATGAGTTTATCAGACATGTCTGCATGCTGCTGTCCTCAGTGTGGCTCATTTTCTGAGCCGTATGTACAGGTCTTCATCCCAACTCGATGTTTAATATATAACTTGCACCATTACAATAGTACAGATCTACATCACTCCCTGTCCTAACAGCAGTGAAAGAAAAACAAAGCGAAATTTAGCTTAACTCAGTTATAAAATAGTTATAGTTAACATGCTGTTTGATATTATTTTTTTTTGAAGTGGCTTTAATGTAATTCTGCTGGTAATCACACTCGTTATTATGTATATGTAACAAAATACGGTTACCTTTTTTGGTATTCTGATTATGTAACAGCATTACATGTATTCAGTTACTACCCAATCTAGTTTCATACTTTGTTCAGTTGCTCTATACAGGGAAATATGGGAAACAGGTAAAAACAGGGAATGACGGAGCCCTGCTGGTAACATCCCCTATAAATAAAAATAATGTGTGGATCCCAAGTCGTGGCCACTACTTAGTAAAGCGTGGGAACACGATCACGCCTTAGTAAGTCGCGGCCACGCATTAGGACCTTGTTCCCACGCCTTAATAAGTCGTGGCCACGACATAATTATCTTGTTCCCTCGCCTTACTAAGTCTTGGCCACGCATTATTTTTATTTATACAGGATGTCACCAGCGGGGCTCCGTAGGGAACAGGTCAAGGAATGTGTTAAATGAAACAATTAACTGAAAAAGGTTTTAGTTTTAAGGTGTGGGAGGTGTGCACAGACCCACAACATTTTATGATAGAACTGAATGAACAGCATAACCGTCAGTAAAGGTAAGCAAAAGGCTTTCCACCGGAGTGAAGATGTAATTCTCACAAACATTTCAGCCCCTGCTACTCTACACTAACCGTGAGCTGAGGACTTAAGGTTTTAGAATTGTCATGGCAACAGCTGAACTGTAAGTGAATGGAGCTGAGCAAATATTTTTAAACATCCACAAGACAGCTTGAATTTTACTGCTCTTATCAAACTTTAGTCTTATGGAGGACTGCAACAAATTTAGTAATCACAGAAAGAAAACAGGAGGTTTCAAACTTCAACGAAAGTATCTTGTTATACAGCAGGGAAGTAAATTTATTTTTGAATAATAACAATCACATAAAACTTGCACTGCTTAGGAGGTTAAATCATTTTATAAAACAAACAGTTCTGGTAGTGAAATCTGCTCGGATAAGCCACATTTGAAGTCACTGTAAAATACCTGAGGTACACACTTAGGACCATACACATCAGTGGAACTCTGTATTAATACATCAAGTTATAAGAAAACACTGAGCCGCTCTACTAGGTATATCTATGGGTACGGCCAGTGGGAGCCAAACAACCTACAGAATCAGCAGGAATTCAAGACCTAAAAGACAAGAAGCATTATCATGGCTTGATGTAATCTATTACAAATATGCAGCAGCCTTGTTATGCACATAAGAAACGGGTCTATGAGAAGTGCTCACAGTGGTGGTGATAGGAACCAGACATCTCAAATGTTTAATACCTCTGAAAGTTTCCTCACAGGAAGTTATTATATGAAATGGTTACAAGCCTGATGCCTGATACATCGCTTTATGTTCTGAGGTAAGGTGTTGGTCTATTTTTAAATTCAATTCATGGTGGAGAGGTACATACAGGAAGTTGTAAGGCAAAATAATACACAAAACATTATTATTATTATATTATATTATTATTATTATTATTATTATTATTATTATTATTATATGTTTACCAGTATTCTACCATTATCAACTTTATACATGAAAAGACTCATGTGGGTTTACTGGTGGTTTTGGATAGTAAATAAAATGGCTATATTTGCGTTGTAGACACTGTAACCCCTGGTTCCCATCATCACCACGGTACTCTACACTGGACTCTTTTCTAAGACCCTAACCTTTTTGTATCAGCTAGGACACATTCTTTGATTGGACAACATAGCGCTTTGTAAGTCGCTCTGGATAAAAGCATCTGCTAATTGTCGTAAATGTAAATATTAATGAACACATTAAATTATGAAAATCTATTTGAAATGATGGAGATGATGTTCAATGATTTAATGATTCAATTACATAAAATTTCCATTTGACTGCTAGTCCATCTATGCTTTGTAAACAAGTCACCGAGAAGCAACAGTAGGCAGATATCAAAGAGAAGAGCTCAGTGCACAAACCAAATCCACCACGCACACTAATCCACCCTCACATGCACATGATAGCAGAACCTGCCTCGTTGAATAAGATCAGGTGTTCAGATGTTTCAAATGTGACTGCATCCTTTCCTGCAGCTGCACATATTACAAAACAAAGCAGGCTAAGCAGAATGCTGCTGATCTACTGAAATATACAGCAACATTGTTTTTAATGTTTTAACGATGAGATCAGAAGAAATACACACAAAATGATAATAGTGAAAACAGAAGGCAAACAAAATGACTATCATGAATCTGTGTCAATCAATGTTACATGCTTAATTTAGAAAACTATGATTTTCACAATGTGAAGAATTTTAGCCATGGACACATTTCACAGCTAATGTCCTCTTCAGTCTTTCACTAAATTAGATACTTAGATAAATCCTTAAATAGTATACGAGTCCTAACAGGCTTTGCTGGCCCAAACTGGGTATAAAAAGGGCCCATAGTCTGAGTTTAACATATTGGAAATATATAAACATAAAATGTGCTGTAACTTTTGTACAGGCCACATTGTAGGTTTTTTTCCCCCCAATATATTAAATCCAGCAAATAAACAGTAAGTGTGCATTAAAATGTGTTCTCTGTAGAGGATGTTATCTTATTTTCACTTAGAGAACAAACGTAATGTAAACAGGGATGCCCAAACTTTTGCATACAACTGTACATTTCTTTATACAGCACTTAAATACTGAGTTAAGTATTCATTGTAATGTATTGTACTGCACTTATTGAAATGTATTGTGTTGTATTGTATTGTATTGTATTGCACTGCGCTGTGTGCGCTTTTTCTCTGGCTATCAACAGGGACTTTTGTTTCTAGCAGTATCTGAGCTCAGGACTAGCTTTCTCTCTAACCTATTGGTAACTAGCAAAGATACTTTCTCTAGATAGACAAAGCACTTTTTGTAAGTCTCTCTGGATGCGAGCATCTGTTGAATGCTGTAAATGTAAATGTATCTCCACCTATTCAATCTACAGCAGCCTTGTTTTCTGAATAATGCACAATACAGGGAAGCCAACTGAAACTGAGCTTTACGTATATCAGTTTTAAAGGCACAGTAACAAAAACAGCCTTTCTGTTTGAGGGATAAAAAGAGGTTGGAAAATGGTCAAGTTAATTATGGCTGTTTTTAGTACATAAAACTAGATCACAAATGGACCTCCAGGAAAAAAATAAATACAAGAAAAATGCAGGATGCAGGTCCTTTAAATGTATTTGTACAAGCTGCTAAGCACACTGTCTGCTACCCATCACCGTTACTTCATTAAATCCAACAAAACAATTAGATGACGATAATTAATGGTAGCGTATAATTTTCTAACTGTCATGTCACAAGGTAACACTGTTATTTAGAGATATTCAACTTGTCTTACATGAACTATACAAATCATCTTCAGTCTTGCTAATATAAATATGACGCCGCATTCGCACTAGTCCGGCAGCCTAATGGTGACTGATGGCTAGAAAAATCATGCTAGCTGCTGGGATGATTAATCCATCATCTCCTATAACACGGAGCAGCGTCCTGACAGAGACGAGTGCATGATCAATCACGACTCATTATCACTCCTCACATTCATCAATCACCTCAAACAGTGGACATAATGAAACAGTGCTGAAGCCAATTTTGTGGTTGCTCTTGTAATGGCTAAAGTGAGGAACTGGTGAGAAGGAGTTTAGGTCAGTGTCTGAGGCAATGAAACAGCTTGTGTGTTTTGTGGGATGAGAGCAGTATAACTGAGGCTGATAATTAATGTTAGATAAATATTGTTAGCATAATGTGTAAATGTGCATATACAGTGTTTTACTGGAGAATTCACCTTTTTATTTTTTTTTAACTGTCAATCAAAATGAAAAATAAGAACTTAAGTAATTAAATTATTCATTTCTCAGCACCTGAAAAAAGCAGAAGACATATATTTAATAAATAAAAAATTAAACTGACGCCTCAATAACTAAATATACTATAAAAATAAAATTTTTCAGTATTCAGTGTTTCAATCTTTGCCTTTGGGTGCTTCCGTGCTTTTTTAAGAGACTTGGTTTCAGTTCCTCAAAGAAATCTGCAGCGATATTTTTCCACAAAGTTCAATCTTAGAAGTTGGCTGTATTTTCTGCTTCTCACGATCCAAATAATCCCAAACACATTCAGTGATGTTGCGGTCTGGACTCTGGGGTGGTCTGTCCATTGTTCTGAGAACACCCAGCAGCTTCTTTGTTTGTTTTGCAGATTTTGTTTTTTGCCTGTTTCCTTCTCTCTTCTTCGCAGCTACACAACCTTTCGGACTCATAGTGCGGAGTTGTTCTTCTCACAATGAAAAAACAACAGTGGAGCTTGATTTTCTCCTCTCTCTCACAGACGAAAGCACTGTTTATCTGATTGTGGTCCACCAGGTCCTACACAGTTGTTAAGAGTTCAGTTATCTCTGTATGTTTTTTTGCCATTTTCCCAAAATTTTAGTTGAGTCCAATTAGACCCACTAGCCAAGTCTACCGCAATAACACAATACTACCAGCTCTAGGAGGGCACTGTGTAATGTGAAGTGCATCTTTTCAAACTACCGCTAACTTAACTTAATTGGACAACTCAGCACATTAACTGCTGGTTCTTTTGGCTAGGATGCAGGAAGAGGTAGGGCAAATGATGTGAGGCCAACTAGCATGCAGGAAGAGGGAGGGCAAATTATGTGAGGCCAACTGTGCTCTCTTGGACTCCCAGTCTAGGATCATTAGCATCATTGGGGATCGAACTTGCGATCTCCTGATGATAGGATCAACGCTTAGATAGCTGCACCTGGAAAATAACTTGTACTTAATGGCTGTTTTGACTGGAAATTAAATAAATGAATGGTCTCTGACTTTTACACAGCACTATAAACATGTAGAAATATGTACAATTTAACATGAGCTTGTGAAACTAGCTTTCATACATTGGAGGAAAGTGGCAACTCTGCAATTCCAGCTGCGCCAGCTGTGCCACTTACACACTCATTTAATTAAATCGCCGCCCCATCAGTCATGCTCCCCCTGCAAGCACAGCTAATGCCAGCCAATCATAAACATCCTCTTGATTGAGAGTGAAACAGCTAGCAGAGCTAGATTGTGTAGAAAATGAAAGCAGAAATAAACAAATTCACATGTTCACAAATTTACAACTCATTATTCCTTGTTTGGAATTATTTTGGCTTCAAAAGGGGCGCAAACAAAAAGAAGCGCTGTTCAGGGCTTGCTCTGCCATAATTGCAACAAAGAGAGGCAAGATGTCAAATTCCCTCCATCATTTCAAACAACACAAAGTCTTGCATGAGGAGCATATTAATGTGAAGAAAGGAACTACAAATACAGCTCAGAAGATATTCAACATGCTTGATTCACCTGAGGTTTTATTTCATTTTTAACAAATACCAGGTTTAATTAAAAATTTTATTCTAGTCTATTTAGTCTTTTGTTTAGACTTTAAGATTATTTTGTTATGCTCTTCCAAGAGCTCAATGAAGTTTATTTGGAGGAATGCTTTTACCAATTTGTCAACATTTCTGCATAATTCAATCATTAAGATATTTAAAAACAGCTATTCAGAGCGGTTTGATGTGAAATGCTCCGAGAAACTTACTTAGTCAGAATAGTTCACAGTGGTGGTGATGGGAACCAGACGTCTGATAAATTTAACACCTCTAAAAGCTCCCTCACACACATTTAATACATGAAATGGTTATGAATACACTGCCTGATGCTTGAGACATTGTTTTATGACAGTTTTTAGACAAAGTTTTGGCCTAAAACTATTTTTTTACGTTATTCAAGTCAGAGATTACATGCATAGTGGGGCAAAGTTGTCCCCAAAGATTTTTTTTTTTTTCACATTTACCACTATTTTACAATCATAAACATTCCATATTAAACCCAAAAGACATGTGTAGGTTCACTGATAATCATTTTGGATGGTAAACAAAATTGTGTGATCCACTGCAACCTCTTATCACCACCACTCAGTCAGTAAGTTTCTCTACAATGAACCACGTCACATCAGACCACTCTGAATTACTGTTTACCACTACTTGACTAAATTATGCAGAAATTTTGAATTGAAACTGGTGGAACCTTCAACCTGCTGATCAATTTGCAATTTTAAATGTCAAGTCTCATGCCTTTAGTCATACACCATGGTCGAATTAAAATACGAATTTCAATATTTGTCAATAATATCACTACATAAAATTTTATCCATGTCATTATGTGTTTGGCTGTCTTATTCAGAACTGGAAACATGATGAACTGTTAAGTTAATAAGCAGGTTGGACCTCAGAAGTGTGTGTGAGTTGTGTACCTTAATGTATCCTCCAGTCGACACAAGGACTTTGTTATCAGGAGAGAAGTGCAGGTCAGTCACCCAGCCGCCATGAAAAGAGTCCATAGAGTCCTTACTCTCACGGGAACAGATCTTCAGTAGAGACCCATTCATCACGTTCCACAGCTGCATGTAAAACAAATCACAAGAAATCAACATCATCACCATAATTCTAATTTAATAAAATAATAAGCCAGGAGAACCTGAGCATACGCTGAGGCTGAATCTCAAATGGCTCTCTACTCCTTACATAGCACACTACACAGAAATTAAAATACTGGCTCCTGCACCCAAACTATGCATAATACGCCTATAAACAGCCATTTGGGATTCATCCATGTGTGTATAATTTCATACACGAGTGCACTATTTGGGTGAAGAAGCCTGAAATTCATAACTTAATAAACTTAACAAACTATATAGAAGGTAGGCTGCTATTTGGTTTAGTAGATCTGGCTAAATCTGCAAGTAAGCAAGTAAGACATATTCTAAAGTCTTTTATGTTGCACTTTTATGTTGTACTTTAACTCCAAGCCTGTGATATTAATGGAGGAACCAACTAGCCCGTTTTCTATCTTTCAGCCTGTTAGTGAGCTGATCAGCGTAAAAGTTAAAAATGATTCCATTAACAGAACAACTGTTTTGAGTGCATTAACACCTAACTCAGTTTAAGCGGGGAGGTCATAAGTATCTACATATTGAGGTTTTAACCACGGCTACAAAACTATCCATTTCATAATTCTAATTTTAAAATGTGAAATGTTGAAATGCCGCACTACACTGCAGACCCACTGAATGCAGCTACTAGCTGAGTGGGGATAATTTCTATTATTATTGTTAGAAATGCTGAAGAGATGTCAAGTGATGTGCTGCTAAATCTGACTATACATTTGACAGGATTTCACAATAAATTACAGAAATTACAATATGCTCATGTTTCTATGGTAACCAAATGTGAGAGCACTTCCTCTTCCTTGTCCTTGCCAAAGCAGCAAAAGAGTGTATAAATAATGGCGAGTTTGAGCAAAGTGGCACCGGAGGGCATGAATTACACACATCAGAGTGTGGTGTGTTACTGCTGCGGGCCGCTCTCTCTCTGAGCAGCATGTTTAATGGATAAGGCACAGCTTCTGTAGTTTACACAACTGAACACTATGGCTGTTCAATCTCAGCCAGAGACAGAGAGAGACAGAGAGAGTGAGACTGACAGTTTGGCAGACGAGACAGGTGTGTTACAGAGGAGCAGAGGGGACGCAAGAGGGCGGGAGTGGAGAAGACAAGCAGCAGCTCTAGGAACTCAGGTTGAAATCTCCATTGTGGCTCTCTGGAACCTGTGTTCTGACTTGCTAGTGCGTCGTTTAGCAGCGGGGAGACTAGACCCCTGCTGCCCTTCTGTCCTAATTAGAAGAGTAGCTGTTGCGTTCTTGACAGCTCACAGGCATAGACGGCACAGAGCACAGCTGGGATTCAAACCCCCTAATCTCTCATGTTTAAAGCAATAGTTCAGCAAAAAATCTAATCTACACATAATTTTCTCCTCATCCCAAATGTAGTTTATCAGCCAAGACATTTTTGGTGTCTGAAGTTTGCTTCTTTAGTTTCACA
>JAILXH010148983.1:207-14995 GCA_023558415.1 Piaractus mesopotamicus
TACTGTTGTACCTTTGAGAGAACATTTACATTGTTTGTACTATTATGAATGAAAAATGTACAGTGTACCATCATTCAAAACACAACATATGCTGGCTTTGCTGGTGACCAGCTGATCAGTCTATGCTGGTATTTCTAGCATTTTTTATTAGTGGTTTCAGGAATGTTTTTCATTAAATTCATGAGTAGATTCTAAATTCTCATGTGTATCTATGAACTGAAAAAGACAACATAAATTTCAGTAATAAAATATGTTTTTAAAAGGAGTCCTAAGTGTGCTATAAAATTTCCCAGCATTTATAGTCATGCATTTCATGGCAACTTGTCACCAGCAAATGATTTAATGATCTTTAAACAACTCCAAAAGTTAGCATTTAAACCATAAAAATCTATGTTGACTAATAAGTAGTTAAATGTTATGTATATATTATTATTGAAATGCCCAACAAACCATCACAAATCGCACAGCAGCATCCCTAAACATCAAGTCTTAGAAATGCAAAGATCTATGAATATGCAAAATTATGTAAAATAAAAACACCCCGATGCCTTCCTATTTCCAGACTCCATGCTCCATGCTGTGCTTTGTGCTTTGGTGAAAATAAGATCATACTTTACCTTTAAATAACAGAAAATAAACTAGCATGATTATCATTTTTATCACACTAGCTTAGCAGGCTAATAACTTAGCTCAACACACCACAGAACAGGTTTTATCTTTCTGTCACTGCAACCTCAGTTACTCAACTTCCCTGCTAGAAAAGACAGCATTTCCCAGCACAGCTGGTTACCAGCAAAACCAGCATATCACTGCTGTCGGAACAAACAGCAGTTATAGGGTTATGCCAGTTGTCATGACAAGCTTATCACTGTTGTTAGAACAAAACCTCATATCTCCATTTTTGTCATTTTTCTGTTTTTGACATAATTTGAAAATGCCTGTTTCTCTTTACATTGTGTGTAAAGTTCATGATGAATGGACCAAAAGAAACGGCCTAAAATTACTTGGAAAAACTTCTGGTTCTATTGACTTACATTAAAAGTAAAGTAGGTTTTTTCCTTCTCCTGTAAAGTTACCATTTTAGAGATAGAAGGTTTTGTTCCAACAACAGCGATTTGTAGGTGTCATGTAACCATATGAACAGTACCCTACAGTACAGTGTTACCGTGTACTCTAGTTAGCTGTCTTGACATGAAAACATAATGACATATATTGTAACAATAACCAGTAATGGTAACATGAAGTATTGTTATATGTCAGCTGTCATGACAAGCTGTTTTTCTTTTTTTTCAGCTGCTGTGTCTGATCCACTCAGACCAGCGCAACACACACTAACACACCACCGCCACATCAGTGTTACTGCAGTGCTGAGAATGATTCAACACCCAAATAGTACCTGCTCTGTGAAGGTCCATGGGGGTCCTGACCACTGAAGAACAGGGTAAAAGGGGGCTAACAAAGTATGCAGAGAAACAGATGGACTAATCCATGGGGGTCCTGACCACTGAAGAACAGAGTAAAAGGGGGCTAACAAAGTATGCAGAGAAACAGATGGACTACACTAATTGTACTACAAAGTGCACCTATATAGTAAGTGGAGCTGATAAAATGGACAATGAGCGTCGAAACAAGGAGGTGCCTGCTCTGTGAGGGTCCATAGGGGTCCTGACCACTGAAGAACAGGGTAAAAGGGGGTAACAAAGTATGCAGAGAAACAGATGGACTACAGTCTGTAGAGATAATTGCATATATGTATATACATATATAAGTAATAGTAAATAAAATCTAGAATTTTGCTGCTTACAAATAAAGTCTTTGTAATACACCTATATGATAAGCGGAGCTGATAAAATGGACAATGAGTGAAGAAACAAAGAGGTGTTCCTAATAAAGTGCTCGTAACTATATAGTAAGTGGAGCTGATAAAATGGACAATGAGTGTAGAAACAAGGAGGTGGTCATAATGTTATGCCTGAAATATAGTAAGTGGAGCTGATAAAATGGACAATGAGCGTAGAAACAAGGAGGTGGTCATAATGTTATGCCTGATCGGTAAGGGAGTTCAAGTTCGGCAAATAAACAGTAATAAACCTCACCTATAAAAGACGACATATAGACAACATCCAGTTAACAGCTGTTGTCTGATTTGTTGTCATTTTTTAACAAAGCTTACAGATGTAACTAAACTGTACTGAGTTCTGTGATCTGTTGATAAAATGGACAATGAGCATAGAAACAAGGAGGTGGTCATAATGTTATGCCTGATTGGTGTACATTACTTAAGGTAGGTTGGCATAGTTAAGGTGAGATAAAATGGACAATGAGCGTAGAAACAAGGAGGTGGTCATAATGTTATGCCTGATTGGTGTATATTGGAAACCACTGTAATTTTACATGCCATTATCATTTATCTATTTTAGCCCACAGCTTACTGCACAGACCAAACATTTCAAACAAGTAAGCCACCTGAGTGTAGGCATGTTTTGTAGCTGTAAGCGAAATTCCACAGCGTAATCCCCTCATTAGCATATTTTAGTATATTGATAGGTTCTTATTCATGACGTACAAAACTATGCTACTACATAGCACCCTGAAAATCACTTTTTGCTGAGAAAGCCTGTGTTTTCAATAAAAGTATATGAATTCTGTGCCATGGTAACAGATAAATAACTACTTATATAATCATAATAAGCCATCCAAAAGGAGAAAACACATTTCGAATGCAGGGAGTCTGAGCAATTCTCTAAGCTGTATTACAGAAATGAATTTGTTGACACTTTAAACAGCTATTTATCTATAAATGCCCAAATCCATGGCATCATGACTTGTGTCTGAGGCTTTTGCTGACCAATCTGCAGTAGAATAAGCTCATTACACCAATTAGGTAATAATGCATTAGGACCCATAACACTTGCCTGGCTCTCCATTTGAGCCTGACGAATCACAAAGAGCCAGTCCCACATAAACCATCCTTTAACTGAACAGTAAAGAGCTCCTCTTTGTATTCACAAACTCAACCGCAGGAACCGCAGGATACCACAACAGAAGACCTTCCTTCAGAAATCCGATCTGAAAGTATGGTCATACATGCAGAGGGCAAAACTTTCAGGCTGAACTCCACCAAGAACTTCTCTTTCTCGTGCTCACACAGCTCATGCTCAGACGTGTCGAAAAATGATCTCAGAAACATTTAGAGGTCACGTTCAGAAGATCTTCCTGCTTTTCATGTGGAGAAATATTCAACACTGACAAAATAGGGCTTGGTATTTAGCCCAGTACATGGAGGGAGAATGCCTCTCTCTCAGTCCGAGAACTGAGAAGCAGCAATTCTCTAAAGACAACTTAGAATTTTTTTAACATCAGTGGAACTGCACTTCCAATAGGGCTAATTAGTGCTAAAGTAACATCTTACTTCACAACACAGTACAAAATTGACCCCTTAAGGTTCTTGAGATTTGTTTATCAGTTGAACAAATGAAGAGTTCTATTTGAAGTAAAAATAACTCAACAAAATGAACTCACAAGATCAAACTTTTGTTATTTTTATTCAAATTTTGTTTTGTTGGATAACCCCAGTGGTCATATCATGTTTCAAAGTTACAGAAAGCCGTGTAATCGATACAAGTTTCTTTGAAGTTCAATGTTTTACACAAAAAACAAGCAGGTGAAGAGCTGAAAATTGCTAAAACTATGGCAGTCCATAAGGTAGTTACAAATTTCTGGATTGTTATTTTGAGATATTGAGTTAATTATCTTGTTATCTTGAGATAGGATAGATAGGATTATTTTAAGATTACAAGATAAATGACTCAATAACAATCCAGAAAAATATAGCAACATCTATTGCCCTGTCCGGACATCCGACAGCCCGTTTATGGTCAACATTAAACATCTATAAGATCAGACCTCGGAAAATCCTAAGGCTGAATCTCAAGTGGCTCACTGGTCCCTGTATAGTGCACTACGTGAGTTATGAAATTTTGTCTTTTGCATATTGTGCTTTATGTCCAGTATGAATTGTGCTCACATGGCTGAATCCAGAGTGGTTCTCTGTTAGACTCACTGAGCTCTGTTTAGATGCAGTAGCTGTTATTTTAAGATGTACGCGCTGCACTTTGTAGGGAGCCGTTTGAGATTCTGCCTAAAACGGTTGGCGGCCGTGCTGCTTCACCTGACCCGAATACTGTGCGCTGATTTGCTGAACGGATTTATCGGGTTCTGCTGGAGAACAGTGCTGGCGTTCGACCGTTTCTGCTGTAAAACAAGAACTTGCGATGGTTTTTATGACAAAACACAGTTAGAGCCGAAAATGCGCTGTGTGTTAAGAATAACAAACGAAAGTCAGCTTGTTTTTTTAAGGGATGGCATTTATCAATTTCTGCAAATGAATTCTTCAAACAATGTCACCACCAAAACATTGTTTACATTGTTTATGGTAGGCTTATAACCAGAAACCTCGAATGCTGCAAGGACTTCCGGTTACTGGGTACCTGGCTAGTTGCGACAGCTCCCATCATCTATTTATCAGCAGACAGTCTCAACTTCAACAGCTGCCCATACGGACAGCCTCTCAAGCACCGTTAGCTTAGCATTTAGCAATGTGATCTAATCTTCATCATAGTCAAAATCACAGCAATTCTATCGACACTACCACTGAAAGTATCCAGACACCCCTTCTGTTCCCTGGATTGGTGGAGCACCATTTAATACATTTGAGATGAACTCACTAAAGCTCTTGTGGCTGAATGCAATCAAATCCTCACAGCAATGTTCCAACATCTAGTGTAAACGCTTGATGAGAAAGTGTCTACAAATTCTGGACATGTAGCGTCTTATTAGCCTTAATGGCAAACTAAATAATTTACTTTGCCATATCTAAACTGAATAAATGATATAAACAGTCAGAATCATTGATAAAGTAGTACAAGGGCAAAGAACCATAAGGAAACAGCCAAGGATCTGCTGGCATCTCTCGCACAAATCTTGTGGGGCCAGACGTGATCTCATAATGAAAATACGTCTGAGGAAGGTTGTTAAACGTTTGGTGCTGGACTGCTGTGAAATCTGCCGCTGACAAACATTTGCGCCCCCTCAAACCCCCTTAAAATTGGTGTTTTAATAGCTGGAGTACAATTGACAACAGAAGCAAAACGCTATTGTAAGCAAAACTTTGCGAGAGGTAATGTTGAGGTCCAATGGACAATGTTTACATGTATGCCATCGACCCCTAGTTGTGACTCCACAAAGCATCGGACTGATTTGGAAATTTCAGACTTGGTTCTCCTCACAAAAATCACATCTGGCCTTTGCACTTGGTAGTTTAGACATTTGTTATGGACCACTGATATGGTCTCCAGCCTAGAGTAGTTACCTAACATTACAGTTTATGCTTACAGAGCCCACCAGTTAGAACCTTCCCTGAGATCTGTGGCCAATATACACTTGCATTGGCGGCCTCCATCCATTTCACACAGGTTTTCTTTTCTTGCTTTTGAAGGATACATTGGAAAGGGTGGTATGATGTCGGGAGAGGAGGGTAAGCAATCTACGGGACATGGATCTCACACATAGCTCCAAACTGAACCTCTCTGGTCGATAAATTAGCCAAGCCATGCACTCTTCCTCTTTCTTCAGCTGGAAATGATCAGGGACATCATAAGTACTCACAAGAGGAGTAACCATCATCCCCTGGTGGTTCCTGCAAGTCCATAACACCACAATCTACCAAATCCTAACAGTGTTCGTGAGTCTAAGACACGAAAAGCCCCACAGAGTTCATGGGAGGTTACCATGGAGGAAACCGCTGCTCTCCAAAAATCCCTCCTTCTGCCCATCTCAAATTTGGAAACTGTTACCAAAACCTCACCACTGTGAAACATGGTGGAGGGTGAATAATGATGTGGGACTGCTTTTCCTGCCTCAAGACAGTTGCAGTAATATAGAGACCACTGAAGTTCAAGTTCAGGAATTTCTATAGCAGAATGTCAAAAATCGTGTGCAATCTGAATCTGAGAAGAAATTGGGTCGTGCCACATGACAATAATCTAAAACAGAGGAGTAAATTAACAACAGAGTGATTCAAACACAAGAAATTCCACAGTTTGGAGTTGCCAAGTCAGAGTCCTGAACTCAGCCCAAACCCCACATGCTGTGGTATGATCAGAACCAGGCAGTTCAAGCAAGACATCCCAAACATGTACATGGAGGGAGAGTTTTCACTAGTTACTAAACATTCACAAACTTTTTCCGCCTCTGACGCTGATTATATAAGCTTTTTGTTGAAATATGATATGGTATCCTAAATTGCACTCAAAGTGTGTCTTATTTAAATTAACAACTTAATTTGTTACTACTTAACTCTATCTTTAGGACAATTTGACCCCATTCAGTGTTCAATGTCTCTAAATAAATAATCGAAATCTTTTTTTTGTTTGTTTGTTTGTTTCATATTTACTTTTACATTTACTAATTTAATGGGGATAACTGGGTAAACATAAAATGAACATGATGATATATTTCCAATGTCCTGCACACATTTTGTATGCATTACTGTACTTTGGGGTCAATTGGACTCTGTTTTGGATCATATTGAGGTCACTAAATACCCCTCTGCTTTAGGCCCCTAACCATACCTGTAGCAGTGCAAGAACCACTGATAGTTCACACAACATGGGGGAAGGTAAAACATAATTCCCTTTGATATTTCTCCTAGGTTCAATTTCTGGGGTCAAACTGACCCCAAGGATAAAAGAAAAGTAAATTTGAGGATAGCAGGAAGTTAGAAGATCAAATCGCATTTATGGGTAATCCAGATCATTCTAAATCACTCTTTTTTTCCCCACAACTGTATGTCAGACTTAATTTCTTAAATTAAAGAGATTCAGCATGTTTAATTAGGAGGTTATTGATGACTAAATGAGATATGCTCATGTTTTTTTTAGAGAGCTATGGTAAAAACATGGTCTAAAAGGCATGGGTGTAGTTGTGTTACAACTAACTGTACTTCAGTGCCACAGTTAGTTTGAATGCCTGTGGCTATGTGGTCATGATTCAGTAGAAAGACATTGGTGATGTTCTTAAAGAAGGATGACTGGTTCCACAGTGGTGGTTCAACACATCCAGATGGTACTGATTGTCAGTTGTCTGTCGGTTTCTTTTATAAAGTTTAATTAATCAACCATGACTCTCAAGAAACAACTGAGCAAGAACATGATATATACTCACCAACCATGTTGAGAAGGACGTGTTAGAGAGAGAAATCTGCTCCATGTCGTCCACAGTTTTCTTTAACACATCACTCGAACTCTGCTACTTACATTGACATAACCATGACAGATGTTGTCCAGTAATGTGACAGTATCATGTTAGCTTTACCAGTAACGGTCTGTAATGTTTGATCTTATGACAGCTTACGTCAAGTGGTAATTTTTACTAACCATACACTCTTAAAAAATGCGGCCTTTGATAAAGAAAATGGTTTTATATACAACCATGAACACTCAAAGAACCCTTTTGCATGATTAAAGGGTTCTTTGCATCATGAAAGTGTTTTCAGATTGATGGTGAATGTGCTGTAGACATAATACATTTTTCAAAAGGGTTCTATGTAGCACCCAAAAGCGTTCTTTTATTATTACGCTTGACGCTGCAACAATAGAAGAGCCCTTTTTGGTGCTGTATAGAACATTTTCTTTATTAAAGAGCATTTGAAGAGCCATTATTTTTAAGAGTATGTTATTGTCTTAATAGTGTAGATGGGCACTCTTAGTTCTTATTAACTTCTTTATATAATCTCCTTATATTATTATCTCAACAATGTCCTGTTTGAAAAGGGTTCTAAATAGCACTGAAAAGGGTTCTGCTATTGTTACGATGTCAAGGCTGTATCAATAGAAGAACCCTTTTGGGTGCTGTATAGAACCATCTACAGCACATTCTCCATCAATCTGAAGAACGCTTTCACGGTGCAACGAACCATTTAATCCCGTAAAATGGTTCTTTGAGTGTTCATGATTCCATAAAGAAGCATTTCCTTTACTACAGAACCCATGAAGAACCATTTTTTAAGAGTGTACTCAAGCCATCATGACATCACACATTAGGCCATCTGTCTTGATAATAATTGGCAATAGTAACATCACACTTATATTACTGAAGCACATCTGTCATGACATTTCCTGATGTTTATGGCACGGCTATGTCAATGTCACATAGCAGAGTTTAAGAAAAGTGGTACCCAATTTTCTCTTTACTACAGAATCTACACTTTTCAAAAAGGTGGCTCTTCAAGGGTTCCTTAGTAAAGAGAATGGTTCTATTTAACCATGAGTCCTACATAGAACCATTTCATGCTTAAATGGTCCTTTGCATGGTGAAATACTTGGGATTGGTGGAGAATGTGTTTTATGTGGTTCTATATAGATCTTTTCTGAAAAATGTCCTACATAGCACATCGTAACAATAGAAGATCCCCTTTTGGTGCTGTGTAGAGCCATATACAACTCATTCTCCTTCAATCTGAAGAACCATTTCGTAATGCAAAGAACTCTTTAAGCATGTAAATGGTTCTTTGAGCATTCATGGTTGTATATAGAACCATTGTCTTTTCTACAGAACCCTTAAAGAACTGTCTTTTTTTTTTTTTTTTTTTGAGAGTATATATAACAGTCCTTCTCAGGACTCTCAGGACTGTTGCCGTCTCAAGCCAGAGTAGGAAGCATCTCCACTCTCTAGACTAATCAAACATGAAGTGGGATGCAATGAAATCCCACGCTAATGAAATCCAGAAGACATTTTATTGTTCTGGCAGAGTGAAAGATATAACGCTGATACACTGATGCAAATTTGATGGAGTGATATTTAATTAAACCCCCCTGGAATTATTCCAGTACATGAAACAGAGCAAACAACTGTCCAAGATTGTTCACCAAAATGTATTCAGCATGCTTAGTTGGAAGTACATATTGGAAGTAATCAGTACAGTTTTTTTGCCATAGCTAAAGTATTAAGATATATAAGCCCACTTTGAGACTCTTTAGATAACAGGCAATGCAAACACATCATGGGGTCACTAACATTGCTTTTGCCTCTCAAGTTATTCCACCATTACAAAGCAATTGTGTGTATTATTTTCAGTTGAACTTCAGTAGAGTTGAATAAATGTGTGATGAGCAGGAAACCTGACATATGATATGTTGGTATATATAGAACCCTTTGACATAACCATGTGATGGAAGATGTAATTTGCTGTTATGGGTCACCATGATAGATTCTGTTCAGTACAGAGCCATGTTACCATTACTGGTAATTGCCATGACGGGTGCCTTAATGTTTGTTTGTCACATGTTTATGTTTGCTAAATAAACCAGGCTTGTGACAGGAAGGTCGCCGGTTCGATCCCTCGAGCCGACAGTACGTGACTGAAGTGCCTTTGAGCAAGGCACCTAACCCCCAACTGCTCCCTGGGTGTCGTGGTTAGGGCTGCCCACCGCACGGGGCAAGCGTGCTCACTGCCCCTTAGCGTGTGTGAATTCACTGAACTCACTGTTTATGTAGGTGTTTCACTGCATGGATGGGTTAAAATGCGGAGGGAAAATTTCCCTGTTGTGGGACTAATAAGGGTCACTTAACTCTGTAACACTTCACTACATAAATGTTTATAAATACTTATTCCAATAGATGTTATTCACTATAAAGTTTATATTTGCCAATTTTGATCAAAGTTAGCTAAACTAGTCTTTATGACAGATGACACCTGTTGTAATAAGCACTTATAAACATTTGTGTAGGGTTATGCCAGTTGTCATGACAAGCTTATCACTGTTGTTAGAACAAAACCTCGTATCTCCGTTTTTGCCATTTTTCAGTTTTTGACATAATTTGAAAAAATACCTATTGCCCCTTATATTGTGTGTGATTTTTAATGATGAATGGACCAAAAGAAATTGTCAAAAATGTTTGGGAAAATTCTGGTTCCATTGCCTTACATTGAAAGTGAAGAAGTTTCTTTCCTTCTCCTGTAAAGTTATAACTTTGGAGATACAAGGTTTTGTTCCAACAACAGCATTATGTAGGTTTTACGTAGGCTTATGAACAGTACCCTACAGTAAAGTATTACTGTGTACTCTAATTAGCAGTCTTGACGTCAAAACATAACAACATATTTCATAACAATTACCGGAAACAGTAACATGACACATTATTACATTTATGGCACATAATCTGTCACGTTTATGGTTTGGTTATGTCAACATTATGAAGCAGGTTTCAAGTAAAGTGTTACTGATATATTCTTGTAGGGTTAAAATCCACAACATCTCTGGAATTTATTTACTTAGTGTATTTATTTACTTTCAAATTCACAATTTTTTTTAAAACAAACAAATCAAGGTATGCTCATCTTTTAGCATAGTACATCCTCAATGCTGCTGAAACTTTGTTTCAAATATAGCGTGACACTGTGACAATGCAATGATTTATAGAACACGTTAAATTTGTTTATACCAATGGCATAAAAAGTGAAGCATTTGTTGCTAAAGAATGTATGATGATTTGCATGCAAGTAAATTAGAATAATGCATAAACATGGTCAGTTTTGTAGAGCAGTAAGCTTCTGTTGAGTAAAACTTTTAGTTTGGTTGAACTGCATAGCAATTGTTCACAGTAAAAATACTTATTACACTTTAGCAGTCTGAGTGACCAGCCATCTGCTGAGAAGAAAACAAGGGTAAGATATTTAATGCAATATTCAGCAATGCTGTACTTTCCTGTATTTTCTAGATATGTGAAACATAGAGTGATACATCTGATGCCTCTTTTAGTTGAACTGATATAGGTTCTAAACAAAGAAGAGATAGAATACAGGTATAGTTTATAACATGTCAACATTGTCAACCAACATTTTTAAAAGTATTCCTTACCTGCAGGCTTATTAATGCAATGTGTACAGTAAGTGTACAGTGATGGTGCCCTGTTGCAACTAATAAGAACTCAAAGATACAATCTATACAACAGCTTGCAGGGCAAATGAGGCTATGTATTACAATTTGATCTATATAAATATGAGAGATTGGAATGTTTGAAGTGTGTGTTTGCTTCTAAAAAGGAGACGCCTACAAATGTATTTTCTATTCTCTAACACATTAGCAATACGTAAAATGAATAATACATGCATGCCTCGTACAAGACACTGGCATATTTTATGTGCCGAGGATTTCGATTTCAAGATTTCGAATGTAGATCTCAGTGTACTCTACATTTCTACCACTGTGGCACAAACAAACATGTACAAATCTCAGTAAATATGTTGTTCTTAATGCAAAGGGTGAACTGTACATTTGGGTTTACATGGCTACGATGTTGTACAAGGGTACGTCATCCTCGGTAACCACAGATTGGCGTGTAACTTGGCAAATTTGATGTTTGATTAGGTCAAATAAAGGAGGGAGTTGACAAGGAGAGCTGAGGTGCACACTGGCGAGGCGACCCTAATCGAAAATGACCTCGGAGGCTTGGCGGAGACAGTTGGACGAGTCAGCAGGCATGTTACTGTGGGTGATGTTGTTCCCGTCCAGGCGCAGGGTCTTCAGTCTGGAGTAGTTTACAGGTGAAGTGAACTTGCAGATGCTTGTCAGGTCAAACTCTGCAAAAAGAAACAAGCCGTAAATACGATTGTACAAGTTGTGAACCAAGGGATACTGAGGGTGAAGAGAGGGTGTCTACTCACTGCTAATTTGATTGACTTGCAGGTACAGGTGCTCAAGCGCTTCGTTGACCTCAGGGATGGACTGGAGCTTGTTGAAGGACAGGTCCAGTTCCAAGAGAGAGGACACATTGAACACGCCTGCTGGAATCCCAGAGTCCACCAGCTTGTTGTGGGAGACACGAAGGTATTGTAGCTCGGGCATTTTGGCCAGGTAGCCACCGGGGATGCTGTCGATGTCATTGTTGTCAGCATAGAGCATCAGCAGGGAAGATGGCATGCCTGCTGGGAGCTTCTTTAGCCTGTTCTCACTCACATCCAGCAACATCAGCGACTTTAGCCCTTTGAAGGCCCCAGCAAGGCTCTCAGAGGTCAGCTTGTTCTTGGACAGGTGGACAGTGGTGAGGTTCTCCATGCCAGAGAGAGTGCCTGAGGGGAACGACGTGAGCTGGTTGCCAATTAACTTCAACTCATCCAGGGACTTGGAGAGAGGGCCAGGAGGTTTGGTCAGCTTGTTGTGGCTGAAGTAGAGCTTCTCCAGGCTGCCCAGCTTGTCAATGGTCCCCGCCTGGATCTTGTCACTGGTGATGTTGTTGTTGTCGAGAACAAGCCAGCGCAAATCGGTAACATTGTCAAAAACACCCGCCTTGATCTCTTCGATCTGGTTGTCCTGCAGGTAGAGGTATTTGATTCCACTGGGGACAATGGGAACGAACTTCAGGTTGCGGCTGTGGCAGTACATGGCAGTAGGGAAGCTGATAGGACAGTCACACTCCTGGACACAGTGGGGTGTGGACGGCACAGACTGTGGGGCAGGTTCGTAGTCATAGTCGTAGTACTGGCAGATGCACAGGCTGGCCAGGCTTCCAAAAAGGAGAAAGCGGAGAGGGAACATAGCTGCACAGCAGAGACCAAAATAAGCTGATGGAAAGCAAGAGAAGAAAAGTAAGGGAGAGAGAGAGAGACAGATAGACATTACACTTAATGAAAATTGCTCTACTTAGACGTAAACACTACCAGAAGGATTTTACAGTATCCGTAAACACATAATAATCTGTTGAACATCTTTGAACATGGGTACATTCATGGAAAGTTTTCAACACTGTCCACAAATCAGGCCACAACTAAAGTATGTCGTCGAATACATTCGCTCCAAGTTTATCTCAGGTTACAGGTTACTGCACACATCATCAAACTGCACACATCATCATCCCCCTCCATACAGATGTACATTCCCTGAAGATTGCGTTGCTTTCCATTTGCACCCCCCACTTTCAAGCAGGCAATGAACTGAACTATGTTCCCTCACCTAGACACCACACCAGCATAGCAAGGGCGACCAAGAAAGAATAATCAAAGTACTGTTAAAGCTGCACAGCATTCTGACCCATATTTGGATGCACACAAATCAGGAATTTGTGCATGCAAGAATAGATTTGTGTATCTATTCAAAGAGGCAAAGAAAGCATGCTAAAATACATTAATTGCAAATGCAACCCATACAAATACTTTGCATACACATTCGAATCATCAGTCCACATTTACAGTACAGCAGATACAGTTTTCTTCAGACTTCCTCCAAATACAGCAAACCAGATGTGACTTTGAACATGCTCCCAGACAGAAAGGCAAAAAGGATCAGCAAGGCAACCACAAGAGACAAGAAAAGACCACCGAGATTTCCAGTTCCCAACAGAACGCTTTGTCTAACAGGTAGGAGCTGACTTACCTTTACTCTCTGTCCCTCTGTTTCAGGCTGCAGGCGGAGATGTGCACGGCCCGAGGTCTCTGGAGAGGACGAGAGAGGGAGGGAGGGAGGGAGAGAGAAGGAGGGAGAGAGTGAGAGAGAGAGAGGAGGGAGATGTGAGACTCACCCAGTTAAACCACAGTGGCCTAGAGTGATGGAAAACAGCAGTCAGTCAGACGGCGCAACAGAGGCTTTGACATGTGGGTTCGAACGTATGACAAAACACAGGTGCAGCCGAAGCAGCCTTGGGTGCAAAGACTCACCGGGGCGTCTTCGCAAAATATTTATACCTGTGTGGTACGCACGCCTCCTTATGCCCACTTATTCTGAATTACAGCATGGAACAAACAAGCTATTGTGACGGAGTCCCGCACAAACACCTGGACATGCGAAGCAAGGCCACGCCTCTGCCAACTCTCTTGTAAAAGATAAATGCTTACAACCGGATAGTCCTATTTCATCAAACAATGTGGAAAGTCAAAAAAAGGGGGAGGGAAAATAAAAAGGTATTTTGGCTGCATGTGATGCCAACTGCCTGCTATTATACTACCCAGTCTGCACCAGTTAGAGCTCCAGTTGTAAATAAGCTCCAGGAAAAACTGACAAGAGGAGGCCGAAAGTGGGCCAGACCGACCTTACATAAGATTGTTGACTAACGTTGCCGCTTCTGGACGTCTGCGGAGCATGGTATCCGAGGAGAGCGCGTCCAACTCCCCGCAGATGTGTGGGTGTAAATCAGCAGTCGCCGTGCTTTCATCTTCACTCACAGAAGCACCTTTCTCTGCATGTGGTCAGCGTGAAGCCCCTTCCTCCAGGGCCTAAGGTAGACGTCTGGACACCCGACACCCGGCTCGGCGCATAGATCTCTGCGCTGCCTGCAGGACGCAAGCTGTGTTATTTGGCACTTTTGTCTGCGCCTAGAAGTTAAGAAAAGTCTGGTCCTGGGCCAGAACGTTCCTTCAAAGGAGAGTCGTGCTTTTGTTCAAACCATATTGTAGCTAGAAGAAAATCTGGGAAGTCTGACCGCAGCCTTTTCTTTTGCTCACTGATATATGACTTCTAATGAAACAGCCTCACATGCATAAAGTTCTTCTGACTTTACAACTTCAGTAGGTGCTCACTGCTTCGATATGGGACAAAATGTTTACTTTCAGTCCTAATAAAGAAGGTTCCTAGAAGGTTCTTGGCTTGGACGTACAGTCCTAGCAAAGCCTTAAGTGGCACAGAATGCTTTAGAGAACAAAAAGTAGTTCTTCGATGGATTAGATAAACCAAAAGCAACAACAGACCAACAATATTGATCTTAGTTCTCAGCTACATTGTCAAAAAAAAGGGTCGTC
>JAILXH010149024.1:1238-15730 GCA_023558415.1 Piaractus mesopotamicus
CGTATTGTGTTGTATTGCACTGCTCTGTTCCTTTTTTCTCTAGGTGTCTATGACTTTCTGATTCTAGCAGTATCTGAGCTCAGGACTGGCTTTCTCTCTAACCTATTGGTAACTAGCGAAGATACTTTCTCTGGATAGACAAAGCACTTTCTGTAAGTCACTCTGGATAAGAGCGTCTGCTAAATGCTGTAAATGTAAATGTAAGTGGACGTTCCTTTCCATGGTAAAGAAAAACCTCACAACATCTAATCAAGTCAAGGACATTGTAGAGGAGGTTGGTGTATCATTGTCAAAGTCTACAATCAAGAGACACCTTCATGAATGTAAATACAGACATAAACCACTGGTAACACTCAACAACAGAAAGACCAGATCAGACGTTGCTAGAAAGTATCTAAAAAAAAGCCTGTCTAGTTCTGGAACAAGATTCTTTGGGCAGAAGAAACCAAGATTAACTTGTACCTGAATGAAGAGAACAGGGGAAGAGTATGGAGAAGGAAAGGAAGGGCTCATGATCCGAAGCACTGGAGTTTATTGATGATGTGACTGCTGATAGAAGTAACAGGATGACTTCTGAAGTGTATAGAGCTATATCTGCAGATTCAAGTTCAGTCAACTGCTGCAAAACTAATAGGACAATGCCTCACAGTGTAGATGGATAAAGACCCAAAACATGCCACAAAAGGCAACCCAACTGCTTCTTAAGGCAAAGAAATGGAGCCTTTTCTAAAATAGCAGAATCAGTCACCTGACCTCAACCCAACTGAGCATGCTTTTCACTTACTGAAGACAAAACTGAAGGCAGAAAGACCCACAAACAAGCAGCAACTGAAGGGTGGGTGCAGTAAAGGCCTGGCAAAGCTTCTCAAGAGAGGAAACAGTTTTTGGTGAGGTCCATGGGTTCTGGATTTCAGGCAGTCATTGACTGCATAGGATTTGCATCAAAGTATTAAAAACAGTCTTTGTGTTTATAATTGCTAGTTTGTCCAATTACCTTTGAGCTTATGAAAATGAAGGGACTATTCATTGTGGTGGTGTACAGAGGCAAAATTACAACAATTGTGTGACTGTCCAAATACTTATGGACCCGACTGCATCTTAGGGGAAACACTGCAGATCATAGTTTTGCCAGAAAGGCAATACTAATATTTCTATAGATTGGCTGAATAAAAGACTGTGAACTGCTACTGGGGAGGGGTATCTTTCAAGACCTCCTCCCCTTCCCAAATATAAAAACTCTTCAATTGTACACAATTAATGTGACATCTTTATCGTACAAAGCATATCATCTGAAGAAAGGCAACATGTTTGCAGTTTGAATGTAATCCTGCTAGTAATCACTCTGTTCTCATAACGTACCTGTAATCTGATAACTGTCTTCTTTCTGTAACTGTAACACAATACAGTTACCTTTTTGTGCTATCTTGATTACAGAATATGGTTATATGTACTTCTCAACACTGTATAGAACCTTACGCTGTGTGGCCCAGTTCTAGGCATGCAACGATGAAGCACAGGTGTGAAATATTCTTTTTAAAATGCGAACTAATGTAAAAATCCCATGCTAATTTCACCTGCATCTTCAATTAAGATGAAAGGTGCTACAACAAGAATTAACACTGAAAGCACTTTTGAAAGAAAAAATTACCGGCAGTCCTTCTCGACAGGTACGTAAACGCAGTAGGCCTACGTATGAAGCTGCACTATTTAAATGGCTGACTTTATAGAACAAATCAATTAGATAACTAATTCAGGTAAATTAATGCTTTGAATGAACCATCTTTATGGAGAAGTAATAAAAGTCAATCACCCACGCCAGTAACAAAGCTACCTAGACAAGGCTGAAGTTGCCTTCTTATTCAAACCTTCTGTTCCATTTTAAATGCTGCTGTAGAGACGATATCTGCCTGGTTGTGGTGGTTCACTGAAAAGGGAGCTCATTACAAAGGAAAAGAGGAAAGCAAAGACACTCAACTATTATCGTAGCAGCGAATCGTTATGAAGTGTTTATAGGCTTATACGATGCTTGCTCTGGCCAAAGGCCGCTGTTGTTACAAAGAAGTATTTGAAGATGAATTAGATGAAAATTCTAGGGCCATTCGTTGTGTTGATGGTTGGGATTGGGTGGCTGATCCTAAATGTAACAATAAATCATTCCAGTGTTGTTGCAGTTCGCCTATTTAACCACTAGAGGTTGAGTATCTTTCATTTTGACTCATGCACCTTTACAGAACCATCCATTGGTCTAGGGAGCGAAAAGTGGTTCTTCTATGGCAGGGGTGTCCTGACCTACTGAGAGAAAATATTCTCAATATATGTTATTTTCTTAAGGTCTAAACCATTTTCATTGTAGAGTTTAAGCAAATGGCAGAAAGGTGAAACTGGTTGCACTCTCACCTTTGTTTGTATTTAAAAGACCCTTTGTCTCACGAACTTAAGGTGATACCCTCAACCCCTCTTATCTCTACTCCCTACATCTCTATTCATATCCCCGTCTACAACCCCTCCTTACCCCTCCTCAAAGTCCTTTTGTTCCTCTGTCCCCCTCTTTAGTTTAGAAGGTTCTTCTAAAATATTCTTGTCAGACTGGACTGCAGACTGGACTAGACTAGACTGGTGACCAGACCAGACTGGTGACACACTGATGACCAAGCTGTGCCCGTGCATGATTGTCTGCATGCACGTGAATAAGACTAGACTCCTGATCCTGCTGATTGACTGCTGATCGACCACGCTGTACCCATACTCTGTATGTGGAAATAAACTCCAGTCAACGCCGAAGCTCCAGTCTCCTGACTCTTCTTACCGAATTTCTAACACTACCCACAGAGGGCCAGTGAGGCTGCAGATTTTCATTTCAGCAAAGCAGGAGGTCACTTGTTCAATCAGTTGATTAAAGAAGTAGAATCAGGTGATTCTTGTTTGGAATGAAAACCTGCAGCCACTCCGTCCCTTTGCGGATAAGGTTGGACACCTTGGTCAATGGCATCACTCCAAAGAACCATTTTCTGCACTTTTTCTTTTTAGAGTGTACTGTCTAGTCCATCCTGAGGGAAGACTAATTGTCCAATAACTTCTCTCAGTACAAGCCGCTTCGAATTATAATTACAAAAACGGAACGTGCTTAGAGAGATCTTCCCTCCTGCCTCTTCACAAAATGAGCTTGCAATTAAACCTTTCTGCATCGTTCCCCTTGTTTTCACACCCCTTAAACTTAAGGAAAAACAAAGAGAGTGCTGTTTGTGAAACCAAGGAGAACGATGCAATTTACTTTTTAAAAGCTTGCCTTTGGCTGTTTTTAAGTTTAGTGATTAATAGAGAGAAGGCAAAAGGTGCTACTTGAATTGTAAAGGAGCCCCTTAGATGGTTTAGGGGTGGCATGGGTGACCACATCGATACTAGCTAACCAAATAACCATTGGCAAAAATGAGCAAACGATAAGACAGTGAAGAATAGACCTATCCGTGCTCTGCCTACAAATGTGTGTGGAGCAATTGTGCTTCAATGTTTTAACATTCTGAGTTCATAAAACTTAAAAAATTAAGTTAACACAATGTAAAAAGCAGATTAATGTTCTGTTAACTTTCTGTTAGAATCTTCTTGCAAAAAACTGCGGTCCAGGAGTAAGGGATACACCAAACCTGAACGTTTGCTGATAAGCCTCCCTTGGCTTACATGTCTGGATGTCCTTTTTATGAATGAATTAATTTCTTTATTTATGGTAATGTGCAAAACTCAGAAAACACGATTTATTTAATTTCTAGTCAAAATGGCTATTAAATACAAATTATTTCTTGTTCAGGAAAAAGGGAGAAAGCATTTAACAGGAAATTAAACAGAAATCTATATATTATTTTTTCAGTATGTAGTGTATCCACTCTTTGCCTTTATTACAGCTTCCATTTTTTTTTTAAAATTGTTTTCAGTTTTTCAAGGAAATCTGCAGGGATATTTTTAACCCAATCATGATGTTGAGGTCTGGTCTCTGGGGTGGTTTGTCCATTGTTCTGTGAACACCAGCAGCTTTCTTCCTTTTCGTCTGTTTCCTTTTCTTGACAGCTACGCGTCCTTTCAGACATGCCATGTTGAGCTGCCTTCTCACAGTGGAAGGACGGACAGAAACACACAGATTTTTTCAGACCTTAACCCAGAGTGCAGCTTGATTTTCTCTTATCTCTCAAAGATAAAAGCTTATCTGATGGTGGATTATCTAATATCTAATGTTCTCTGACATATCTCCTGATTAAAGAAGAACTTGTGCTTAATGGTTGTTTTCATTGTTGTATTTTGCACATGTTCTCAGTGGGAGACAGGTCTGGACTGCAGGCAGGCCAGTCTATGACCTGCACTCTCTGAGTATGCAGTCATGCTGTTGTAACACGTGCAGAATGTGCCTTGTTGTTGCCATGTTGAAATAAGCATGGACATCTCTGAAAAAGACAACATCTAACAGGCGGAATGTGTTTAGAGTTAATAGTGTCTTCACAGATGTGCAAGTTTCCCACCTATACTCCCTCGTACCATGACAGACCCTGGCTTTGGAACTTTACGCTGGTAACAATCTGGATGCTCCTTGTCTTCTGTGGTCAGGAGAATGTGACATCCATTATGAAGGTTATGGGTGCTTTAAATTCAGCTTAGCTGAATAATACTTCCATAGGAAAAGTGTAAGATTTCATCATTGTTTTTTTTCTAGCACTCTTCTACCTTCTGCAGAAGCAGACCTCATTTGTTTCTAGAACTTCTAACAACAATATGCTTATGCTAATCTTGTCTTTTCTCCTAAGGGATGTTTAGGAGGAAGAATTCAGTAATCAGTGATCTTTCATTAATACAATATTGAGATTTATTTCTCCTGAGATCTTAAGAAAGACGTTTTTCCTTTGGGATTCTTAAACCTACTTATTGTGACAGATTTACACACACAGACACACACACACACACAATATAGCAGTTGCAATGTTAGATCATAGCAGATTTACAAGTGATATTGATACAGTGACAGTATAATTTATTATAGAAATAAGTACAGGGCCCATGTCATGGAAAACCAAAATATCCTCGCTTTTGTGGAATAAAATAGTTCATATGTGAATACTGTTAAAAATATTAAACATAGCATTCACCCCCATTCCATATAGTCTATATATGAAAAACTAAGCTGTAAAAACAGCCTGTTTTAAATTAATTGTTTTTGTGATGTTGTGAAAACACACTGACATGTACCCACCCATTCAGCCTACACCAGTTTAGGCCTACCCAGTCACACCGAAAAGCAATGTTATAAGCAGTGTTTCAGTCTAAACTGCTTTTTTGAAATCAGGACAGGGCTTGTTTACATAAGAGAGGTTGGAAAATACTCTTGCAAAATTGAAGTTTGACTGTTTTAGGTTCATAAAAATATACAAACATCGTAAGTAAATAAAATACAAGAAAATGCAGGATATGGATATGTGACAATATGTAGACTAAATGTAACATTTCAGTATGCTAGTCAAAGATATGAGCTTACCTGCCTCTCCCAAGATCATACTTCACATAAAATTCTGTAAGAATAAGAAGTGGTACCACACCTCCAAAAGTGGTAAGAAAAATAATGAAACAGTGGAAAAAGAGGGGATTGATCGCTTTCTTTGACTAAAAAGATACACTTGGGCCTCTGTTAACAGTACCGACCAACTAAAACAAGCTATCAGCACAACATATAGCCTAGCTCAGAGTTATAATACATTAACATGCCACAACAAACCTTTTTATGAGTGGTGTCAGCCTTGTTTGTTGTCACTCTGTGGGGTCCATGGGGCTTTGCTAGCTGTCTGAAGAGCATCAAATCCTAGCTTTGCAAGTTAGCAGTAAGAACTAGAAGGGGAAAGCTCATGAATGAATTTTAAGCTTGCTCGACTAAGCCATTGGTATGGTATCCCAGGTATTAAGGTGCTGATAGGCCGTTGCTAGAGTTACTGTTAGAAATAAAGGTTCTGTGCAGGTACATTTTTCATTCATCAAGGTACAAACAATGTAAATGTACCATCAAAGGCACACAGTGGATTTAAGGTCCAATTGTGCACTTTAATTAAGTTTTTTCCAGGTGAAAAGTACGTATTTATATATTTTCATAACCTAATGTTTTAAAACACAACGATAAAATAAAAAGGCTGGAGACGAGACAGGGTGTGTGGAGTCAATACAATATAAAAAATTTAATTTTAATAAATAATGGTACAATTATGGTCCTTAACTAAAGGTATTGAGATGTACCTTTGAGGGTATCACCCTAGTGACAAGAGAGGTACCACCCCAGAGACAGTTATGTATCTTTTTTGTGATATATGGTTGCTAAGGTGTGTGTATGTGGTTTGCTTCCCTGCCTCCCAGTTGACATGGAAAATGTGACTGGTTCTGCCACTGAGTTTGTCTGTTTGTGTATATAGGTCGGTGGTCCATGTGGTTAGGAAGAGTGTTTTTTATGCATAATAAGCAGCTAAACTCCATCAAAATGTGGTGAGGCATTGCCCCAGAAGTTTAAAAAGTGCTAGGACAAAAGCCAGCTTGACCTTGTTGTTCTGGTGGCCATGAAGAGAACATATTTAAAAATAAATAAATAAATAATATGAAGAAGAAAGCATCACACAGTAGAACTGTATTGACTTTAGGTGCTTGGACAATCATGTTTGCCAAGGCCTAGCCTAGTGTCCTGTCATTACATCAGTGATGACTGGGATTTGAAAGCAGTTTCTCCTGTTTGATTTTATGAATAATTCTGTGGAGCAGGGTTGGCTTTGTTGGATGCTAGCAAATGACACTGTAAGAAAAGCTACAATCACTAAAATCAACATGCAGTTCTGAGAGCCCAGTGGTTTCAGAGATGTGTGTTTGGTTTGATTGAATTTTAAAGTGTTGAGGCAGGTTTTATAAGGTGCACTCAGTAAACTAAGCAAGGTTTGTTCAGACATCAAACACATAATGGCAGTGGCGCTATAGGGTGAGTTATTGATTTTCAGTGTATGCACTTAAAGATTCAATCCAGGATTTGCTGCAACAGTGCAGCGAGAGTAAACAAACCGAGTGCGAATGTTTTAGCCCAGCCATTATTTTGGCTGAGGATAAGAACTCGAGAGCCAGCCATACATTTGGGAATACACAAGGGGAGAACAAACGCTTGTTCCGAGAAACAGCAGCTGTTTACCAGCTTAGCCGCAATGTCTCTGGAGAAACAGCATAGAAATGTATACTGGAGATATAGCAGGATGAATCTGTGAAGCATTGCTGTGAGATTTGAAGAATTTGGTAAAGCAAAGGCAATAAATGTGTTGTATTGTAGATATGTGGCTGCTATGCACATGTTTTATTAGATAAGATCAGAAGGGCTTGACTTAAAGTGATAGTTCATCAAAAACTCTAATTTACACAGTTTTTCCCTTTCCCCAAATGCAGTTGACCAGCAATGGGTGATGGATGGGATAGAGGGGGGCTGATAAATTGTGCAGTAACAGGTGAGCTTGAGCGTATAATTGTACACTTAGAGGTGTGCCTGTACGCCTGTGTGCTAAGTTTATCTGATGAAATAGTAATGGTATATTGACATGTCTAACATGGGATATCTGTACCAAAACTATGAATTTAATGTCTGCAATAGCTATTCTTTTGCTTTTGGACGAGCCACGTTTTTGGCGTGACAATATGATATTTATTATTGTTTATTTCTTGCAGGATCATGAGAGCTTGGAGTACCTTCAACAAAAATATGCCCAAGAAAGACGTCATTATGACATTGAAAGGACACTGGAATTGTTATGCAGGTCAATATGGACTTGACACACGGGCTTAACCTGAGTTATTCCAGGCACTTGAAGAATATCGTTCAGAAACTGATTTGAAACGAGATCTTGTATAAGTGCTGTGTAGTCTGGGCTGCGTGAGGTTCCTATTCTTCTGTTTGTATGGGCTGTTTGTGCACCATTTTACTGTAAGCTTTTTTTATCTTATTATTTATTTTTTAGTGAAATTTGATATGTACTCAAAAAAGCTCAACTTACAAGTGTTTTTTTTTTCACATTGAGCACAGTGAGATGAGGCTGCTTTGGTGACAGTGATTAGTTAAATCAAATGTAATATCTTCTTGCATTTAAAATTTTGCAGTATCCCAATAATGCAGGTATACATGTCAATGTATTCATTTAACTTGTTTTTTTTTGTGTTATTCTTATGAAATATTTAGATTAAATTGACTGTATTGAGTATTTTCAGACAAATTAATTTATATTAGAGATTTTAACTCATATGACATAGTATCATATGATATAACATGGACAACTTAATTTGATTGGTACTATTTCTGGTTTGTTTTTAAACCAACTCAATATTATTAAGTACCTTTCAATTATTATTTAATGTTTTGTATTTACTTCTAATCATGTTGAATGCATAATTTTTAATGGTTACAATAAATTGTTTTTTACTCAAAATCAACCGAGTAATATTTACTTAATAATACTGCATATAATCTGTTACCTTTATTTTACTGAGTAAATATAGGGTGCTAATTTTTTTACAGTGTAACAATTAATAAAAGCGGCAAACTATAATTCGTATTATAATTCAGATTATAATTCAGATCATCTGCTATGTTACAACAGAATAAATAAGCTTAGCACAGTTGAGATGGACATTTGATGGACATAAAACCACATACTACCACCGCTGTTTACCTATTTTTATGCATGTCAGGGAGTCTCTGGAGAACAGTCATGTCAAAAACCACAGTCACAGTGTTGCAAACATGAAAATAATAACCTGCTGCATGTGACATACCATCTCTTTGGGTCTCTGTGGACTCCACACAAAGGACCGCTTTCTTGTCTGGAGTAATAAAGTACCCCACTTTCTCTGTAAGGCGGAATCAATAGCGTGCTGGTTATCAAAAAATGTGATGTCATTCAGAATGACTCGTGATTGCTGTTGGGGGTGAGGCATGAGGGGCTGGTTTGGTACAAGTGGAAGATGGAAAATATGCTACGTGACTAATCTTTCTTTCTGTTGTTCTATAATTCAAATCTTGCTTCACCAACACTTTTATCTTTTCCCTCTTTAAAACATCTACCTTGTAACAATGGGAGAGTGCATTGGGAAATATTGGGTGCTTTGCTTATGGCAAGCCTGATGAAAAATATATTTTGCTTTGTCTCAATAAAGCATATCTCACTGTTGTACTAATGAAAGATCACTAATTTCTATATTCTTGCTTCTAAACCTCCTCGAGGAGAAAAGTGTACATTGAATAGAAACATTTCAGTATCAGATGTTCTGGAGAATCAAATGAGAAAAGCAGAAGCTCTCCTTCTATGCTAAAAGTGGCCTACATCAGAAAACAATAAAATCTTACACTTGTGTAGCATTTTTATCATTATTGTAAGTCATGAACAAAATCTGAGGCACAATAGTTTGTGCTTTGACCAAAATGAGAAAATCCAAGGGTTGTTTCTCAGGAATATAAATAATTTCAGAAATATAAATATATGAAGTTTCAGCACAAGAACTGTTGGTCCATGGACTGGATTTTCACTCTTAGGGTGCTTTCACCCCTGCCTTGTTAGGTCTGGACCTTAGCAGGTGTGAAAGGTGCCTTGGGACCAAAGTCCAACCAAAAGAGGTGGTCTCAGTCTGGATCAAACTGAGCCATGGTTTGGTTCATTTGCAGTGGTTCAGACTTTTGGACCAATTAGAGTAAGTTCAGGCAGGCTTTTGACACACATCAAACTATAGAAAAAGAAAAAGAACCAGGAGAGAAGTAAAAAGTTGTCGTAGCACATGCGGAGAGGAGGAGATGAAATATTTAATTGTAGTTTGGTCCAACCAAAAAGTCAAAAGTCAACTTGAAAAAATACATAAAAATGATGAAACTTGGATGCAGAAAGGATGAGAGAGAGAGGATATTCATTTTTCTCTATTCAAACATAAAAGACTACCCGCCAAATCAACGTCAGATGCTCCTCCACAAACCAATCAATAAGTATGGGGAGGCACAGCCTACATAGGTGATGACACAGGTTGTAGTTCTTTAGTGTGCTCACTCAATTGCACTGTGAAACCAAATCTAACCGAAACAAATGTGTACAGTGTGACAAAAATATGAACCTCGGTTCAGACCTTGGTCCAGATTTTCAGGTGTGAAAATGTGCTTAAAAACAAAGGTCCCCAAATAGTTCTTGGGTTGAATGTATTGTACTAGGAAAAAAAGGTCTTCATGCACATCTCTTTTACAAAAATCCATAAAGAACACCTATGGAAAACTTCTTTAGGGAAGTTAAGGCGGATCTTCTATGGCATCACTCCAAAGAAGCACCTTTATTTTTAAGAGTACATGGTTGAGCAATGCCAAGTGGCAATTAGGGTGATGTAAAGCATACAGCTGTTGGACTCAGGAGCAGTGGAAATGTGCAGGAGAGTCCAATCTTACTGCAGAGGGCTGGTGTGGCTGCAGGTGTTTATTCCAAACACGCAAAACATTCTACTTGTTCAATCAGTCTTCAAGCAATTAAACATTTGTGCTCTTGCCCTTTGCAGATTGGACACCCCTAAATCACACTTTACCATCTGGCAGTCTGATAGATGAATCTGTATTTGGTGGATGCAGCAAAACACTACCTGGCTCAACGCATCGGGTCAACTGTTTGGTGGAGGAGGAATAATGGTCTGGGGCTGTTTTTCATGGCTGTCCACAGCATAAAATGACATTCTAGAGAACTACGTACTTCCAAATTTCCAAAATTTGGAAAGTGCCCTTTTCTGTTTGAACATGACAGTGCCCACCCCAGACACAAAGCAGGATCCATAAAGAAATACTTTGAAGGGTATAGAGCCTTGAACTGTACCCCATTCAATACTTTTGGGATGAACAGGAATGCCGACTGCAAACTAGGCCTTACCACCCAACATCAGTGCCTAAGCTCACTGATGCTCCTGTGGCTAAATGAAAGTAAATCCATGCAGCCATGTTCCAAAAGCTTTCCCAAAAAGCTGAGACTGTTATAGGAGCAAAGAGGACGACCTCCATATTCATGCCCTTGATTTAGGAATGAGATGTTCAAAAAGTACATTTGGATGTTTTTATATAGAACTTAAGACGTAATCTCAGTGGTCTATAAGACACTGAAGAGTGCCAGTCAGAACAGAGGTCATTTACATAAATCAATCCTGAAGGCACAGTAACAAAAACAGCCTGTTTAATTCTTAGGCATAAAGAGAGATTGCAAAAAAAATGAATTATCCCTGTATTTGATAGATAGTGTCACGAACATCATAAGTGGATCTCAAGGACAAACTGAAATGCAAGAAAAAATTTGATTATGGCCTCTTTAAAATTAAAGGTCAGTATAAGGACATTACAAGGGCATAAACTGGGAGCACTTGATGTCTAACAGTACGGTTATTCTACCTTGCTTGCAGTCTTTATTGTCCTCCTCAAATCTCATCTTGTAAATTGTCTTTTTCTTGTAAAACAGGATGATCTGATGGCAAGCTCCTGAGCCTCATTATGTTGGTCCACAGAGTAGAAATGAAATCCAAATAACATAAATATCCTCTTAAGCCCCATAGCTTTGCCAAGATGATCAAAAAATAATCAAATGTCAAATTCAGTTCAAGTTTCTGCATTAAATTACCTGTCTAGTTGATTCTTTAAAGATCTCCCTATCAAGCTCTTTATCACATACTAAGCTCAGTATCACATATTCCCATCTGTTCTATTTCCTCATGCTCGGAGAACCATGCATTGGAATTTTTAACAGACATTTACACACTACAACTGTTTTTTGTGGAGACCAAGGACATAGGACACTTGGGATGCTGTGGGTGCTGCAGCATACGCAGATTTCAAGATTGCAATTGCTAATAATAATAATAGTAATAATTTTGGGTCCAGGGCACAGTAGTGTGCCAACTTCCCCCAACCCCCCCACAGCCCAGCGTCGCCTATCACAGCTTTGCCTAGCATCACTTAGCAAATAGTACAAAGCGCTGTTACACCACATAGAATAAGTTACAGTGAGAGCTGCCTTCTTGATGTAAAGTGAGATTGACTGCCTTCTTGATGTAAATTTCAGGCCACATCTCACCTACCACTGATTTCTGTGATGTCATTCTGGGTTTAGTTTAATGCAGTAACAGCTGTGGTGGTCAGAGAAACATACCTGTCTCACAGTCTTGTCATCCTAGCACATTTTATATCCGGCTGTAAGTAGTAACATTAACTTCCGCCTGCTTAACAAAGCGGCAGTACAGAGGAGGGTCGCTGTTTTCAGCACCTCTTAAAGGCACTTGCATATCGGAATCAGGATCAGAATCACTTTATTTCAAGTGTGTCACACATACAAGGAATTTGTCTTGGTGAGTGCACACATGTATGAACATGTAACATACTGAACAGACCAGACAAGTAACAGACTGTTAACAAGTATTTAACTAAGGGAAAATTAAAAATAAAAATAGAATAAATAGAATAAAGCATAATGAATAATAAAGAGTCATGGAGGAGCTAAGGGGTAGGTGTGTGAACATCTGTACATATGCACATAAGAATACCTATACATATGAAGGTCTGATGACATATACTATATAAAGTGTTATATACACAAAATTACAGAATGATATGAATATTTGCAGACATTTAACATCTGTACAGTTGTGCAAATAGCATTATGTTACAGAGGAGTTACTGTAGCACAGTAAGGAGGTTTGATGGTTTAATTTAAAATTGAAGTGTGAGGTGTGGTTAATGAGCCGTTACAGCTTTGGGGAAAAAGCTCTTAGCATTGTATGGTTGTGCCTGTTTGTTGATGGCACGGAAGCTTCTACCAGTGGGGAGTGACTGTAAGAGGTGATGTCCAGGATGAGAGGGGTCAGCTGTTATTTTGCTTGCAGGCTTCATCACCCTGTTGTTATAGATGTCCTGAAGCATTGGCAGACTACATCTGATGATCCTCTCCGCTGTCCTGATTGTGCACTGGAGTTTGGCTTATTCTTGATACCCATATGTTTCATATCAAAATGCTCCATTACTTTTCAAAACCACTGCAGCAACTTCTTTTTGCAGTCCATTCCACATGTCTCTGATGTCAACTGAATGAAGAATCGAGTGTTTCTGATGTGATGGGTAAGTCCTTAATGATGCCACACAACACGTGGATGGACACACAAATCCACCAGTTACACATGGTGAGCGGCAGATGATGTACATCACAACTCCTCTTCACAGCCTCATAACTCTGTGAGTCATGTATGATCTCGTGATAAGATGGAATCAAAAGGGCAGACTCGACAGATTCTGAGAACCGTATTTCTGCACTGCATTATCGCAAAGATGGGGAAACACACATAGAAACATCAAATTTGATGCGCAGGTGAGTTCGTGGACCTCAGAGAGTTAACTTATTTCTTGAGGGGCTCCTGAGTGGGGTAACCGCCAAGCCATTCGTCCAATAGTTGGGAGATCAAGACATGAGTCCAAGCACAGTCCCACGCAATGTTACAGGCATCCGTGGTCAGGAATCCAAGACAGCATAATTGGCTTTTGTCTGGGTGGGTAGGATGGCCCTCCTACTGCTCCCCTTCATGCATCTTAAAGCTAGCCAATGCAAGTGACTGTTGATGCAATAGAATTGGCAGTTAGTGTTCTCCAAGCATGTTAACCTGTCCAATAATGTTGCATTATTGGCAGTTCAAAAAATTGCTGGTCTAACTAGCAAGTCCAATTAGCTATGATTAAATTGGGGAGAACATTGGGTTAAAAAAGTATTACTTGATGTTGTGCTCCGCTTCTTTTTTTGTGTTGCTGTTTTTTGTTGTTGTTGTTGTCCCTCTGCATGTTCTGTCTTCTAATCCTAGGACCTTTGTTGCAGTCAATCCATGATCCGGTTCATGTCCTCTGCTTTTCCACACTCGTTCCAGTCCATACTCCAATTCATGCGCCAATCCAGTCCTTGTTGTGACATCAGAGAACACCACCTCTTCGGCAACACCAAAAAGCTTTGGCTCACAGGTGTTGGTAACATTGATTAATTCTATCTATTGAAATTGTCTTACCCCATGATTAAGCCTTCAGTTTGAGCCACAAGCGTCAAAAGAAAAACAAAAAAAACAAGAAACAAACTGTCACGTCCACTGCTGAGGTCCACAGAGGTCACTCACTATCCCCTGAATACTTCAGTGGTTATCTCACCTGTCTTTCATTAGCAGCCATTTTGTATATAAGCATGTGGTCTTAGCCCTGTTTATTGTGAAATCTTGTTCTAGTCATGCTGAGCAATTCTGGTGTTCTGAGTCTTGCTTTTCTTTGTGTTATGGCTTCAGAGTATTGATTTGTGTTCTTGCTACAGGTTCGCTGAATCTGGTAACATGGCATTGACTCTGACTTATCATGCAGTGTTTGGAGCCAAGTGCAAGTTTAATGTAGCAAAGTCATAGTCTAGCAATATGACTTTGCTACATTAAACTTG
>JAILXH010149026.1:3508-16441 GCA_023558415.1 Piaractus mesopotamicus
CGTCATACTCGTGAGACCGGTTACGGTTTCTCTATCCGTCTGCTGTACCGCTAAATCAGAACCAGGAAATACCCGAGAAAAACACATAAACGAGTGGCTAACTGCTAATGGGCTAATCGTCATGCCCACACCACTTACCACAAAACACGTTTGATTCCGTCTGTCACTCCAATTTCAGTCTCTCTCGCCGTGCTCTATTCTTTATCATCTAAACGAGTGGTATTTGAGCATACGTTACTGAAACAGCGTGTACTGCGGTGGGTGTCACCCGGAGCCGGATAGCTAACTAACTAGCTAGGTTAGCTAGCTTACATTAGCGTCGCCCGGCAGATGAGAGCACGCTGGCAGAGCTTAAAGCACCACAGAACAAGTCTGTTTTTATCTTTGTCACTTCAACACCAGACATTTGTGCTCCCAGATACGAAACTTTATCCTATAAACAGGTGTTTTTAATAACTGGCTCGCTAGAACCGAGTCCGTACTGAAGTGGGAGGCACCGTGCACTCGCGTTAGCTTAGCTTAGCAGGCTACAGCTTAAAGCAATTTAACATGTTCGATTTCGGCTTTCTGTAACTCCACCATCGATTAATCGGCTTTGCTCTCGCTATAGTAAGTTTCATCTATACTTGTGATAGCAGAGCAGCGGTTAGTCGAATCGAACCTGCACTGGGGTGTTTGGATTTCCTCAGCTATGCTGTTAGGTTAACTATCTAACAGAGAGGCACCAGAGAACAGGTTTAATTTCGGCTTCCTGTCCCTTTAATGTCAGCCGCTCGACTTCGCTTCCTCAGAGCTGGGCCATTAACATCTAAAGTTGTGTCAGTAAAGCTTTTGTTAGTCAGAGTCGAACCTTTTTCTGTAATGAGCAGAGCTGGCAGCATGCTAGTTAAGCTAACGCTAACCAGCTACTCTCTCCTTGTTATCAACGCCGTTTAATATTAAGAAATTAGAGTTAGATTGAAGCTTTGACATTTATTGAATGGTAGGTTTAAATCATGCCCTGCTTTCATTTATTTGCCGTCTGTGTGAGCGAACTGAAGCAGCAGGATGCAGTTGCACAATAGCGACATAAGTAAAGAACCAATCAGCGAATAGCAACGTCGTTACGTCATCGCACAAAACGGTTCTGTGGCCCCGAGTCTGGTTTTAAGGGTTCCATGTTGAACTGTGTCCATGTAGAAACGCTACTGGAACAGTTACCCTCCGTTCTCAGAACCGTTTGGTCCTGCAGTGGAAAAGAGGCCAAACAATGTTTCTGTCACCTTTGCATAAAGGGCAGTTTCTGCACCTGGTGTGAACTGAATGACGACAGAAGGGACTTCATTTTTGTGCTGTTTGCTGTGAGCTACATGCTATGTGGAGAACAACTTACTCCCATTTGTCGCATGGGACCAACCTCACAGAAACATCCACAAAAAAAAGATGATTCTTCAAGTGTTATTTAGTAAAAAAAAACCTAATGGTTCTACATATCTATATCTCAAAGAACCCTTTGCATGATTAGGGTTCTTCGCATCATGAAAGCGTTCTTCAGATTGATGGAAAATGTGTTGTAGATGATTATATATATAGAACTTTTTTGAAAAGAGTTTTATATAGTACCAAAAAGAGTTCTTCTATTGTTACAATATTAGACTTGTTACAATAGAAGAACCACTTTTTGGTGCTATTTAGAGCCATTTTCATTCACGATGCGAAGAACCCTTTAATCATGCAAAGGGTTCTTTGAGTGTTCATGGTTCTATATAGAATAATTTTTACTAAAGAACCCTTGAAGAACCTCTTTTTAAAAAGTTATTAGTTGCTGTACTATGTTGCAATTGTAATTAAACAAGTTTTTTTTGGCCTAATCGTTGTTAATGTGTCAAGTTTAAAGACATAGCATGCAGTAAGCTAACAGTAAGCTAACCACAGTTAAACTAAGTAATTATAATTAAAATATATAGGCCTATTCATTTTTAATACTAACTAAATACTGAGAAGTGTTTAATACTGACAAATGTACCATCATTATTTTTTTATTTTTCTATTGTTAGAAAGCGTCTAAAAGCACTTTTAATTCCATGACAATTTTACGGCTTATTGGGTCTTGGGACAAACGCTACCTCAACATCTGGGATGTGGCATGAAAAAGTTTGGGAACTCCTGCACTACGCTTCCAACCACCGGACTCACCAGAAAGAACAAAAAGTATACTATTTCCTCACCCCAAGTATCACAATACTATGTTATGTCTTTTTTTCTCCAACCCCAATGTTGATGTAATAAGACAGAGCATATCCATTCTATGTACCTGCCAAAGTTCAAATATGTTTCTGAAAGCAAAAAAGAAAAATCTGACCACTAGCTAAGTAGAGCAATCTGACACTGCTAAATCCAGACCATTCCAAATGCACTCTTTCTGTTCCACCATGCCCAATTTACTACCATCAAACACAAAATGGCACACATATGTACTTGCTGCTCTCTTCTTTACAAACATATCTGAGGTGCTCCACTTCTAATCAACACATTATGAGAAAGACTGTTTTAAAGTGAAGGAAATCTATGAGTGGAATGAGTCAGCTACAAGCATAATGGAGAGATCAGTTAGAAAGCATTGTCAAATAAGGTTCAGTGTCAATGGCAGTGCTTATGAAATGAGTGAGCAATGGGATGATGGATATCTTGACTTTGAAGTATATCAGACTATAAACAAAACCATGTGAAGAATGTCCAAACAGTAGAAGTGTTTCACACTGCATATATATGGATAATTCTAGAAAGTTTTTGTCCAGGTTTGAAAAGCTCTGAAGTCCATTAATGTGCAGAGACAAAAACTTTGCATTGCTGTTTGTGGTTATGAAATCATATGCAAAAGGTGCAAAGCCCTTGACTGTTATTGTCTATATGACCTCCCAGGCTTAGTAAGACATTTTAAAAAATTGTTAAAGAATTGACAAATTAAGTAAATGGCTTTTCACATTTGGCCCTTAGGTTTAAATGAACAGTAGTGTTGCCATTACAAGACGTGCAGGCCTCTGTATAACAAAACTATGTCTTGGGGCAATGTAATTAAGAGTAATAACTTACTTTTAATGAAAGTTTTGGTCCAAAATGGCCTCTTAACCACACCTTTATCAGATGTTTTACATTGGTCACCCATCCTCCCTCCAGATTAGCATGTATTTTCCTGATTTTACATCTAGCCCTTGATTATTTAGTGATTTAACTGAATTAGAACAAAAACTGTACAGGAAGGCAGACCTCCAAGAATTAAGACTAAAGTACTAGTTTGCCTTTACCCCAAATGTAGTCAACATGTCAATATATGTTTGGTGTCTAAACTTTTCTACTTTAATTTAGCACTGGAGTTATGATGCTAATAAAGCTATCAAGTAATAGATGCTTATTACTAAACTGAAAGCACTGAAGGGGCTTGTTTTTCTGAGCCTTGATAAGACAGAATGGCCCAGTAGTGCCATCTTTAAGATACTATGAACAATGAGTACAATAATTTTTATTCAATGTTTCACAAACTGCACTGCATTAATCTCAATTAAATAGGAGGGATGAAACATAATTTACCATGATGCACTTAAATACTGTCATATCAACCACCCTATGCCAGGAAGTCTACTTTACTGACTTAACAATGTAAAGTGTACGATTTATGCATGCAGTTAGAATAATGCTAATTCGTGGTGTATATGCATCAATCACTAGCTACATTAGCCTCATAGATTCAATGCAAAACTAAAGAAGCAAACTTCAGGCACCAAATGTCTTGCCTTCATTTGGGAAAAGGGGACAACCATGTAAATTCTCGAAGTACTCAGTTAATCAGGTGGACTGTGTGAACACATGAACTTCACTGTGTGCAAACATGAACACTCACCCTCACTGTGCTGGCTGCCGGCACTGCCGCTGTGGAAGCTGTGACAGGGGTCAGAGTAGCCCGGAGGGAAGCCAGGAGGTGCTGAAGAGAAAGGTGGGTAAGGGAAAGGCTGGCCGCCCATGGGCCATGGATTAGAGGATGGAGGGAGAGGGGCCAGGGTGTCCTGTTCTGAACCACCACCACTTGAACCCTCATTCAAGTTCAGCGCAGCCATGTCTAAGAGGAAACAAGGTAAAAAAGAAAAAAGAGAATGGACCACCACCACCGCTGACATTGGTTGAAAATATGACTGCATCTTGTTTAATTAGTTTTTATTATATTAAGTACAACATATTTAACACTTAGAAGTCACAGGTACAGATATTGCCAGTGATAATAACAAAATACAGTTCTGTTGATACAGAATGTGATTTCTAAGGGTTAACCAGATCTTGATATATGTGCGGTACTTTGGCAAAGGTCTCCAAATGTGTAGTAACACTGCTCAGAAAATGTGATCTTGTTGACAGTGTGTCTCAGGTAGCCGTGCTTCAGCATACTGCTGGCGTATTTTCTGGCATCCCGTCGGTCCTTAAAGCCTTCAACCCGCGAGTACAGCCAATCCACCACATCAGCACCTAGAAGACAAGAGATTAAGTCAGACATATAAACACAAGTGAAAGGCAATTTAAAGCCAGAAAGATACATATTTACACACACTATGTACAGCCACAGTTTTCTTACCTATAACAGCATTTGCAATGGTAATCTTTAGCCACATCCTGTCCCTGATTTCTAAGCCCGAGTCTGGGAGCTGCATCACCTTCACGATGGTGGCCATGTCTGTCTTCCCGACCGTTAGTGGAAGATCGTCAAACTCTGAGAAGTACAAAGAGACTGATTTTAGACTGAAAGCTCAATTAAGATCAACGTTCTATGGAAAAAAAGCGATAACTGTCTAAATTAATGATTGTGGCATACCATACTGTGGGTATGATCCTGTCAGAGCTGTAGTGTGAGATATCCAAGCTGCAGGATCGATTGGACGTACAGGTTCAGCTGGTAATAATGGGGTTAGGATTAGGGTTACAGTTAAATTACAAACGGATAAATACATGGTCTAACATATAAGTACAAGCAATACATGTGATAAATTCAAGAGCACAATGAGGCACATTTCAAGAGTGCAGTGAGGCACACTTACAGCACTTCTAGCATCTATAAGGTGCATCTGTCTAAATTCTCAAAACAAATCAGACAAAGGAATATGGTCCAATTTAGGCCTAATTATGAGTCCCAGATCTTGTTCTTTAGAAATTCATTACTACAAAGAATTATTCGTAGGATTATCTGCAACATCATTCTTGGCTTGAAAAATAAAAACACATTGATATGTTTGGCAAATGCTGTATGACCCTCCGTTCTTTCCCCTGCCTATGTAGTAACTTAAGCAGTTAGCTGGACCTGAACCTTGATTTCAGCATAATGAAAGTTCTGTTCAAAACCACTGGGTGATTAGCTGAATTGTCTGTCTTCTTGAAAGTCGGAAAATGAAAGCAAGGGAGCAGGAGACGTCATATGAAAAGCTTTGGTGGCAGGGTTTACTTAGATCCTTTTTGTAATTCCTGAAGTCTGTGTCTTTTTTTCTTGAGAATTCTGCCAGGCACATTTTTGTTTAATTCCCTCAAGGTAATTCAAAATTCAAATGAAGGAGTTAAATACTTCTTTGCTTAGCTTTGGCTTGAAAATATTAGTGTTACTTTTCCCTTTTCCCTGTCCTGTCATTTGCCTGCATTTCTGCTCATATCGATTGGGGTTGGACTGTTCAGACATCAAACATAAATGTTTCTACACTGTTAATTTCTATAGGCGATTAGTGTGAAACATTAACTACTTAGCGCAACAGCATTTCTCTCTGGCGATTAGTATGAAATATTAACTACTTAGCACAATGGCATTTCTCTCTGACTCAAGGCAAAAACAGTTAAGATGGTAGATCTAGTGACTGCTAGTCATTTCAATTTGTATTTCAATTTAGACTATCAGCACACTACCACTATAGTGTTGGTACATGCATCGATATTGCCTAATAACTGACCAATATCAGAATTGGCGTGGTATTCTACCCTGATTAAAATATTAGAGATGAACAGATGAGTGACAACTTAGGGCTCTAAAAGTGACACCATTAAAGACACTCACAGCAGTTCAATAGAATCTGAATTACTTCTGTTAAAGTTACTTGAGCAGTTTAAGAGCAGTCAGTCCAAGGACTACTATTCTGAGAGGTACAATGGCCTTTCTTTCAGAAAAGTCACTTTACTGGCTAAAAACTTTTTTGAGAAAGCAAGTGTCTTATTCTCACTTGATTAAAAAATCAAGAACCACTTGGTTTGGTGAACTTCCACGGAGACATAAGACAAGGACGAAAGGGTCTGAAAAACACTGAGAAACACTGTTTTGTAACTCAGTGCGTGGTTGAATAAAAAAAAAATTACTTTTGCTATGCAGCTTGTCTATATTTAGGCAGTGGATTATTTTATTTCATTCTATTTTATTTATTGTGCAGGGCTCCCTAACACCTTTTGGCATCTTTTTTTATTTTTGAAGTGAAAAGAAATTTCTGCAGCTATTACTATTTTATTTTTTCTATTTTTTAAGTTTATCAAATATAAAGTAACTGTACATTGACATTTGCAGTAAAATATTATTTTTTTTAAATAGTTTGCTGAAAAGGTTGTGTTTACTTCTTTCCATTTTAAGAATATGTAATTTGGCCAGTGGTGCCCAAACTTTGGCATAAAACTGTATATATGTATGTGTGTGCTGACCTCTGGGTATGGTGAAGTAGCTGCGAGGGGACGGATCCCAGCACTTGGCAACAGTGAGACTAATTGGACTGCAGGAGAGAAGCACATATTCATTCAGGTCACATTTAACATGCAATAACAGCTAAATTAATGAAACTGTACCATTTAAACCCAGCTCTGTGTAATTACCCAGTCTTAGAGACAATCTCCCTGAGGATCCTGACAGCATCGTCATTGCTCATATTCTCAAAGTTCACATCATTCACCTGCATGTCAGAAAAATAGGCATGCTCATTCACTAACAGTCACTACATACTCAATAATAATATGCTCATTATCTTATTTCAGCAGTCCCCAGATTATTCAATCTTGTATCTTATATTTACTATTTGTATCCTTCTTCTTATGTTTCTTATACACATCATTAGATTTCTTATATCAGATTAAACCCAGATATAAGGAACACTGGATTTCAAAAACTACAAAAATCACCTGTATTTTATCTCAGTAATCAGGTTATTCAGTGCATGTATACTGGTGATCTAATCTCTTTAGTTTTCCTCCATCTGAACGTGTGCAAACATAACTGCATGGAGAAGAGCTTCTTTGGGAGCAATAAACACTGTAGACTTAATTCTCAGTGCTGTAGTGACACTGATGTGGTGGTGGCGTGTTAGTAAGTGTTGCCCTGGTGTGAGAGGATCACAGCAGTACTGCCCTGTGTCCATTTGGTGACAAAAGCTCATCTTAACTTACTTATTATGAGGGGTTTAAAAAAGCAGCACTGATGCTGAGAATGATTCACCACCCAAATAATACCTGCTCTGTCGTGGTCCTGACCACAGAAGAACAGAGTGAAATGTATACAAAAACAAAGGTAAAAAGGGTAAAAGAATGAAGTGAAACAGATGGACTTCAGTCTGTAACTGTAGACTCACAAAGTGCACCTATATGGCAAATGGAGTTGATAAAACAGACAAAGAGTGTAAACACAAGGCAGGTGTACTCAATAACATGGCCAGTTGGTGTATATATAAGCATATGTTAACAGAAAATATACTTTGTATTTTACATTAGATTGGACACTATATCTGTGCCAAGACACCATGTCTTTCTTTTTTTGGTAGGTTTACTGACAAGTTACAGAGAACTGTAGAGGTGCATGTGTCATGTATTTAGAAAAAAAATCTGTTTGACTGATTCATATAGATCCCGAGGTTTCCTATTATCAGATTACTGTGCATATAAATGTGTCATCTGAATTACTGACAAAATCACTCATCAAATTATTTTGTACATGCAAATGTGTACACTGCATTCCCAGTATATTTTTAGCACTGTTAATGTCTAAAAATGGCTGACAGGGCTGTCTGTGTATTTCTACTCCCATGGGCCACTGCTTGGTGGAACCAGACTGAGCGCCTCTAGGCGTCATCAAATTGTCTTTCGGCTAAGCCATTCTGCTACAAAGTCAAATCTGAAAAAAACAGACAGAAGTGACATGTACTCCTCTGAACAGCCCCAGGGGAGCTGAATCCGAACCAGATATTACACCTTTATGCTAATATTCACTGTATCACCAAGCAACACAGTGGCATCTCCCTATAAGGGAATCCATCTAATCCACACTATTACCTTCAGCCTGCCATTCAGCCAGGATTAACGAACTGCTGGAAACGTTTGATGGCTGGGGTTGTGCCTGGAGAAAGCTGCTAATGCCAAAGAGCTACAAGGCAAGAACCAGAGGATGAGCAACCCCCTTGTTTCATCCTCTAAAACTGATCTCGAGGTACAATCCTGATGTCCCTGCAGTGTTTAATCGCTTAAACCCAACACTGCGGCTTCTGCCGGCTCAGCCGATCCGTGGCATTATTTTAAGCTGCTTTGTGTGTAAGGGGTATAGAACGGAACATGGGTGTTTTTCCCTTCAGTTTGGTGTTCTTCACTCAAAAATATGCTATTAAGTTTTAGGATTTTTTTGTGTGTTCTAAAATTGTGCATGTGTACACATATCTATGTTTAACAAAAGCTTATATGCTGAGGGCAATGTCAAAAGCATTATAACGCTTAAAGAGTAACAGTTATTTGAGCTGTCTGTGAATCAGTGAACCACAAGTCACTGTGTTATTTACTATTAACTCCTTGAACCCCGGGATTATTACTCAGCTATTAATCATAAGACTTATTTGCTATCTAGAAATTATTATCATACAGTCATGAGAGTGAGGAAAGAAAGTATGAGCTCTTAGGGTTTCACTGGTTAAGTACATAGTCCCAAGGCACCTATCTGTTCTATACAGTAAAGACAGAAGAGTAGCACCTGCAGGAGCATGTCCCCCGGCTCTATCCTCCCATCAGCTGCTACTGCTCCTCCTTTCATGATGGAGCCAATGTAGATCCCACCATCTCCGCGGTCATTGCTCTGCCCTACGATACTAATGCCTAGGAAGTTATACTTCTCTGTAAGGAGAGAGTCAAGCATAATGGGTGACTGGTCTGTAAAGCGTAATGTGCGGTGGTATGCATACTGAGGTTTTCAAGATAAAGCTCTTACCCATATTGAGTGTAACTGTGATTATATTGAGGCTCATGGTTGAATCTGTGATACTGCTGAATGAAGATGACTGGGGATAGAAAAACAAATGTTTTAAACTAAAGATGTACTAGACTTATTCATACTTGGCTATAACACTGGATAAGCATGTCTACTAAACTGTCAATTGATTTGGCAAATTAAGTTTAATACTGCATTTCATACATAGATTTTATTGTGAAATTGTTTTAAAACACTAAAGAGTTTTATTGGTTCTTGATATTGGTATCAGCCACAACAAGGTGTAAATTATTGGTTATTGTTATCAACCCTGATGTACCATATTGGTGCATCCCTAGAAAAGATACATGTACTCTTACCCGGTCAATCTTGGGCACTTTGTGTCGCCTGCGCCTGCGCTTGTGCCTCCTCATTAAATGAGAAGAGGAGCTCTGCTCTGTAGAACTGCTCAGTCTAACAACCATACATAGACAGATTGGCACAAAAGGAAGTCAGATACTGTACAACTGGGCAAAAAATAGCATAAAGAATATGATTTTACAGTTGTTATAAAATGTAAATGTATATGTCTCCTCATGATGTTCTTGAGCTTGTGTATATTTTAATACTAACCTACTGGTGTCCTCATCTTCCTCACTGTCGATGAAGGAGCTGGACTCCAGCTCACTGCTCATCATGGAGGCACTGTCACAGACCATAGTTGTGTCCCTCATGACTCGCTCGGCTTTGGAGTGACCATTCACACGCGGAACTGAAGACAACCCCATACACACAGCTCAGAGCAAGAGATACTTCAAGTATTTGCATGATAACCTCAACAGGTATCTGAACATTTGGACATGCACCATGCTTCAGAGCAGCCATCACATGGATAACGAATTGTGCAAAAATGAAAACAGTAGTTCTGCTTCAAACACGGTGATTACATTAATGGCTTGATCACACCTTGAGTGTTACAACTCTGCTGGGTTTCATCTGTAACAGGAAGACGGCATAAAACATGTATAGACAACATACATTGCTTTGGGTGTGGCTGGGCCTCAGGGTAGCAGCGGATTGGCTGGAAGGCCCGAGTGAGGCAGAGGCATCTCAGAGAGTCCAGGTGGGGGTGGGTTTTCCGGGGAAAGCCAAAACAATCCAGTACAGTCGGGGTGGCCATCCTGCCTTGCCTTTGTCCGATAGTACCTCTGTCTTTCTCACAGTCCTTCTTTTTTACCTTATACGCCCCTAAAAGCTTCTGTTTATCTTCTGTTTATCTGGTAACCACATTCTTAGTTCTCTAGCACAGGTGCATGCTCTGACCTCCAGTGACTGGCTTTCAAGTTCGACTGATGGCTTGTGGAGGGAAAAAAGAAGTGAAGGGCTGATGAAGAGCAATAAGAGGAGACGGGCTGAAACAGGGGCAAAGTACATACACAGGCATGGGAAAACTGAAAGTGGGAATAGGCATGCAGCAGTGGGGAGGTCGATAATACAATTTTAATTCATTGTTTTTCTATCAAAATTTAATTTTCTGAAAACAAATATCCCTCCAAGGCCTACCTATATTCTATAATTGCTTTTCATTGAGACACGCATGAGCCATAGACTGACTTCCATTTCACCAGCAATTTAGCTTGATACTCATCCAGAGCACTGGCACACAGGACAATCCATTACTGAACAATGTTGCACACACAGAAATGAAATCGAGATATCACGGATATTTGTGAACACTGTTAGGGGAATAACACTGTAATGCATCACCTGATGAGGGAGGAAACTACTCTCAGGTTATACAGTGAATCCAATCCAACAGCTCTCAGTCTGAGTGAGGTCAAATGGGCAGTGATAGATCTGAATTAACATCAGGGATATAGAAGAGAATCTTCTCAGTAACTGCTGACTATTCAGTAAACAGTCAAACAAATAAAAAACGTAGTTTTTCTTTGTCTTCAGTAAAAGCTTAATTATTCAAATACTGCTGATGCCAAGACCCTTTAAAAAGAACGTTATTTTACATCCTTCCAGCTAAAACACAGATATCATTTTATCAGCTGTGATACTACAGATCATGTTTCATGTCGCTAAAGAACTGTATTAGCTACCGTACGAAACATCTCTAACCAAAAAGCTGCTTACGAGCATCAGATCAGGTTAAATATCTCTATCCTTTAAAATATCACAAACAAAAAAAATCCTCCCACACGTTTTTTCATATTAATTCAAAGACAGCTAATATTCTTGTCTAAAAAGGGCGTAAAAAGCATATAAAGCGAATCCTTAATGGTCTTACCTCAGTCACAGCCACACAGTCACTGAGCCACAGAGCGCGAGCACAACTGCCTAAACTCTCTCGCGCGCTTCCACCAACAGACTCTTTCGTGCAGGAGCGGGAGCGCGCACAGTCCCTCCCCTTCTGCGCGGAGACAATGGCTGCGCCCAAAACCACATATTATACTAGTATAGTTTAAATACTACATTTAATACTGTACAATATACAATGTACTACTAATGGAGGCACTATTTACCACATGCTATTTAGTACGGTAGTGTGCGGTATTGGACGCAGGCAATGTGCGCGCGGCTCAGTGTCCATGGATTTGTTTCTCACAGTGAGATCTGAGCAATGCTGATGGCCTGGACAAACAAGTAAGGCACTTGAGTGGAAGGTTAGCCAGCGGCCAGGTAATGGATACGGAGCACAACCCGCACACAACCCCGCTACAGCTGAGAGACTCACCGCCTCCAGACAAATAGGAAACTTCAGCATGGATCCTTTTGGAAGTGCTTTTAGTTACTGCCAGCGTATACAGTACTAACCATTTTCTTTGCATTTTGGTTCTTTGGTTCATTTTATTTTTTCCCGAGGTTTACTGATGTTTATGTAGGTTTATGCACCATGATTCATTATTCAAGCCCCATTTTCCAACCTCTTTCATCCCTTACAGTTAAAAAGTGCCTTTAAGACAGATATATGTAAATGACTTATGTTCTGATTGACTGCTCTGTTTAGTGCTTTATTCAAAAAGCAGTCCAGACTACAACACTCCTTATAACTTCAATGTAAATGGGTGTACCACAGACTAAATAGGCAGACGTATGTATTAGGTACTTTTTTGTCACATCACAAAGAAAGTGAATTCAATAGGGGCTGTTTTGCAGGTTAAAATTCACATATGGACTGAGGATTGAGGAGCATTTTGAAACTTTAACTGTGTTTATATACTACATCAAACTATTTCATTATAAAATTTTGATTTTCTAACATTTGGGCCATTTAAAATTAGCAATTTTTAATCAAAACACTTCACTTAAGATGGGTGATGGACATCTAAAAGTAGCATGTTCAGACTAGTCAAATAATCACTAGAGAAAATATAACTAAAATAAAAAAATAAGGAAAAAAACACAATTCTAGTATATCTAGCTATTCACAGCTTTCACAGCTATTCACAGTTGCACTACAAACAATTCTGTGATAGTTAGGGTAGGGTAAATTTGTTATATATCAGACAAATTACCTTCAGACAAATTACATGTCTTGTGAAAAGGCACTGCAGTTGGTTTCCTGCAGTTAAATCTGCAATGAAAGACTGTCAAACACTACAAAGTTGCGAAGATTAAGTCGCTATACATAGATATATATACATACATACATGTGTGTGTGTATGTATATATATATATATATATATATATATATATATATATATATATATATATATATATATATA
>JAILXH010149041.1:6198-24849 GCA_023558415.1 Piaractus mesopotamicus
GGCTCACACTGCAAGACAACTGACCAAAATTTCTAAAATGTCAGAAATCCATCCAATGTCAACACTTGTTTGGGCAGTTAATCGGGTACTGCTTCCCTCCTCACGCTGCACATCAAACGGTGACCAGTGAAGCTGAAATTTAGCCCATCCCTGACCAAATCTGGTTTTAAACAATCGGTGGTGACCAAATCAGGCTTTAAACAACATCTCACAGTGTGTGTTGGGCTTGAAACACGGACCATAAACTTGTTCTCATAAGGTACTGTGGCATCTCCATAGTGTTACGACCCCACAGGAAAGCCTAGGGGATAATGGGGCCAGTAACATATGGTTTAGATGTGATGTTTGCAGCACGAACCAGGAAGGAACAAGACACGAACAAGAAACCTTCTTTTTCTTATTTATTATACGCTAGGGGAAAAGGGTGAGGTACACTCAGGCTATGATTTTAAGTGAGACTCCAAAAAAAACAACACTATGTACAATATTTACAAAAAAAAGCAGCAAATATGCTTGCTGTCAAAAGAATGGGATTCTGCACTCAGACGGCGCTAAAGGAAAGAAATAATCAAAAACAAACAACAAAAAAAAAAACTATCCTAGCTCTTTAATTGAAATCCTCACCTGATAGCAAAACCCAAATAAAACCACTATCTACACTAGTCTTCCCTATGGCATAACGTAAATACATGGGTTGGCGACCGGCCCTTGCCTAAGGTGTCTATACAATGGGCAGCTACGTAATATAAAAATGTATGAGCGCGCCCATCTAACCTGTCCAGAACCCCAAGAAAGCAAAACAGTGTATGAGAGAGAGAAAGGTAGGAAAAAGAGCCTAGACAGCCGTGCAACAGCCAGGCTAGCGTGATTAATAGTGCGAGGCACGAAAACACCAGCTAACATTAACTGAACCAAAACTTCTCCAACACAAGACACAGGGGAGGCCATGATTCTGCTTTTTATTTAACGCCAAGGAAGAGGGTACACAACATCACAGCGCGAATAGTGGGAGGTCATCATCAGCCATACATCTCTGTTTCATGGCAGACGCTCAAGCCAACTGCCTAAGCCCACTGCCTGACAAACAACAACACAGGTAACACATATAATTTAAATACCAACAACCTAAAAAACATCTAAGTCTCTTTTTACCATGACTGCACACCTCCCATGAGCCTACTCCAACGGCCCTTCACATGGCCACGCCTCCAGAGCTTCTCAGACACAGCGCGGCCAGCAGTGGATGCTACAGTATTGTCACTTTGCTGAAAGTTCTGCAGCTTATTTATATAACGCTGTTTATATTTTACTTATATGATCATTCGTCTGGCTTTTTGTTTCCTGTTTTGCCTCTGGATTTTGGTTGCTCTTAGTGATTGTTTGCTGTTTAACGATTGGACAGTATGGAAGTACATGCACTTTTTTCAAGTATCTGAAAACTGAAGACACAAGAGGAGAAATTCAAGTGAAAATATAGTTTAAAAACTTTTACTTTCACTCAAGTGATATTTCCAACAGTGTCTCTACTACTTTCACCGCAGGACAGTGTTTGTGTTCTTTGTCCACCACTGGTTTTTGACCTCCTCTTTGGCTTTGTGAACTTTGCACTGCATCTTACCTCAAATCAAGCTACAACATACTGTCATGCTACCTGTTTCCCCTGAGGTCCTCAATGCTGCAATTGTCCAGATAAAAGAAAGTCTACATAAAGAATTTTAACAAGTCAAAACCAAAATGAACATCACAGTAAAACTGTTCAAGAGTGTCCCAATTATTATTTAAAAGTCCCCTCTGGGAGATTTTCATGTGCCTGAAAAAAAATCTCAGGAGAAAAGAGGAAGGATGGAAGAAATATATAAAATAATATTAATCGCAATAATACAAAAAATAAATTAATGTAACACTTTATTAAAATGATGCAATCTCACCTTATTAACAGAAATTTGTTGACACAATAAATCTAAATATTGTAGCTGATCCCCCCAAAAAATAAGTAGTGACAGCCAAATGTGGAATTTGTCGGCAGATGTTGGGTCCTCTGCTTGGCTTTTGAAATCAGCCGCTAAGGGAACACTGCCTCATTACCAGCATCTTTTCATCTCCATTTCTTTTTTTATCACAGATCCAGAATTGAACAGTAGAGGAGCTTTGAAGGGCCTTCGCTAACATGTGTTGCTTGTTTGTCACCTGCATCTTGCCAGATGATGTGCCGTTTGATAAATATGGAAGCATTAATCTACAACAAGGTGTAAAAGCAGAGTTAGTTGTACCTGTAATATTAGCAGAAAAGTAGGTGTGCTCAGTGTGTATAAGGGCCAAAGTCATCGGGCAAAAAAAGCATTACTCACATATATACTCTGAGGGCAGATAATGATACAAATCCAAATCCGAAAACAGCTGAGATAGTGTATCAAATACTAATAAAAACAGAAAGTACTCATTAGTAAATTCTAATTTAATATTAAATTAAAAATAGTACAAAGACACGATATGTTGTTTTTTGCAAATTCACTCAAGTAAAACCTAACATATCGTGTCTTTGTACTATTTTTAATGATACCATGATATTTAGAATAAGCATTTTATTGTTTTTTGCAAATAAATGCTTATTCTAAATATCATGGCTGCAGCACATTCCAAAAAAGTTGGAACAGGAACATGTTTACCACTGTGTGACATCACCTTTCTGTTTAACACCACTTAACAATTGCAAGGGGACTGAAGATTCACCTGTTGCAGTTTTGAAAGCATAATTTTTTTTGCCATTTTCTATTACACAAGTCTTCAGCTGTGCAACCCTACAGGCCCTTTGTTGTCATACTTTGAGCATAATAAGACAAATGTTTGTTTTTTTTTTAATGAAAGACAGTTCTGGACTGCAGACAGGCTAGTCTAGCACCCCCACTCTCTGATTATGCAGCTGTAACAAGGCAAAGTGGGGCTTGGTGTTGAACCAAGCATGGACATCCCTGAAAAAGACGGAGTCTAGAAGGCTGCATATCACTGCCGTCGGAAGAAAACCTTGTATCTCCATTTTTGTCGTTTTGTACTTTCTTACAGAATTTGAAAATACCAGCTGACCTTCACAGTGTGCCAAAATTTCATGATGAATGGACCACCGGAAATGCTCCAAAAGTGCCTGGAAAAAATCTAGTTTCATTAACTTCCATTCAAAACTAAGTATGTTTTTCCTTCTCCTGTAAAGATAACATTTTGCAGTGATATGTTGCTGCAAAATACGTTTAGCCTTAATAGTGTTTTCACAGATGTACAGGTTACCCATTAATACCCCCTATGCCATGACAGACACTGGCATTTAAACTTTATGCGGGTAACAACCTGAATGGTTCTTTTTTTTGGCCCTGAGAACACAATGTCCATTATTTCCATAAACAATCTTAAAGGTTGTCTCATTAAACCACAATACACCTTTACACTGTGCATCAGACCATTTCAGATGAGCTTGAGCCCAGAGAAGTCAACGGTGTTAGCAGTCTTAATTTGCCTTTGTGGATGCAGCAGCGTTTGTGTTTATTGTCAACAGTTTTTTCAAAGTATTCCCAGGCCCATGCAGTGATATCTAATACAGAAATATGTTAGTTTTTAATGCAGTGCCATCTGAGGTCATCCTTCATTTGTGGTTTTCGGCCTTGAACCTGAATCATTTGATGATATTACGCACCATAGAAGTTGAAATACCTTAAATCTTTGCAATGCTTGTTTGAGGAACATTATTTTTAAACTGTTGAATTTTCTGCTGATGCATTTTTGGCAAAGTGGCGAGCCTTGACCCGTCATAAAGGGTTAGACTTTTCCCGCGTGCCCTTTCAATCCAAACATGATTGAATCACCTGTTTAGAATGTTTTCTGAACATTTAACTATGTTCCTAGTCTTAACTTACCCCTTTTGCACCTTTTTGAGAATGTGTTGTTTTCAAAATGAAAGTATAGTTACAAAAAAACAATAAAATTAATAAGGTAAAACATCTTGTCTTTGTACTGATTTTATTCAAATGCAATGTACAGCTTTCTGTTTTTATTTGTATTTTACTTACTGTCCCAACTTTTTTGAAATTGGGTTTGTAGTAGTTATTAAAAAGAGGCAAATGTATTATTTTTCTTCATTACAAAAATGTAAATTTCTTATGAGAATATAGTGCATTCTCCAAATGATCATCTTCATATCAAATCTAGGTGACATCTTTTAAAAAATGCCAGTTGACCTTTACATTGTCTGAAAATTACATGACAAGTTGGTCATATGACATCTGAGGTCCACTTATAACATTTATGTGGTTTTGTGTCATAATTAATTTTTACATAATTATTTTCCAACCTCTTTTTATCCCTTAGAGTTAAAGAAGCTATTTTTGTTACAGTGCCGTAATGTGGTATATGTAAATTAGCTCTGTTCTGATTGACTGTCCTGAGTTGTGCCTCATTCAAAAAGCAGTCTGGGCTGAAACACTCCTTATAACGTCAGCATGAATGGGGGGAGGGGGATATGAGTAAATGATATGTGTAGATGAGTTGGCTTTTGTGACCCCAACCTGTCTGGTCTGGGGAGTGAAAGGTATGTCTTGGAACTTTACACTACATCGAACTTTATGTATATTTTTTAAAATCTGTTTTCTATTATATTGGCCTCTTACTTATGACCGCAATGATTTTCAAGTGTTCAAATCCTTCACACTTTCCTGGGATAAGTTAAAGCGAATTCAAATCATAGCGTAAAGCAGTCTTTACTCCTTGGCGACTGGTAGATCTATCGGCCTCCTTTTTATTTTGATGCCTTGACAAGTTCACAAAGAGGCAGGCTCTTAGACTAATAGAGATTTAGCTCAGCCTACGTAAGCCATAATACAAAAGAGAATAAGAATATAAAAGAGACCAGTTCCACATGATTTAAAACAGCGAATGTTTTTAACAAGGCAACTGATTGTGCACATTGATCCCTTAGTGTAGAACTATCACTGTGTTCACACAGATCACAGAAATACTGAAAAGATGTCGGCTTCGAATGATTCCTGGGGGTGAATTGATATCTAACTAACTCTAATCTCCACCATGATATCAGACACATTATGCACCGACTCAAATCCTCGATAAATCCGCAATCCTGTTTGTCATGCACATCCTCATAAGTCCTGTAGCTTTTGCCAATTCATTTGGCAGTTCAAATGTACGTATATAATTGGATTGCATTCGCTTCGGGCATTATATCATCTCAAAACCAAAACAAAAACACAAACAGTGGTGAGTCACACTCAGTCTAGCCTCAAATTCCATGAGCTAAATGCAAAAACGGATATCACCTAGAATCATAGAGCGACCTCTGTGGACTCAGCCCTCCTTATTCTCATTCATTTTTTTTTCTAGAGAATTCATAGCTACACAGGGAGGGCTGAAAAATGAGGCAGGGTGTCAAATAGAAATTTATGTGTTGGGAAAACGGCACAACTACGCTGTAAAAAAAAAAAAAATGGCTCATCAGATCAACCTGAAAAATAACTTCATGTAGTAACAAGCAATTGAACTAGTTCTGTTCAACTCAAAAATGACACTGATTGAAAGAATCATTCATTCAAAGTATTTATTTAGGTTGAATAAGACGAGTTAATTTACTTGTTTCCACATGAAATGTTTTTTTAAACAGTATTAATTAAAAATGTGTAACACATTTTTCCTCTGTGATTTACCAAGACGTACTAGAAGTGTATTGTAAATGTATTCTAAATGTATTGCAATGCAGTATGCATTACTTTTCTATGTATTGTATTGTAAAGGAATGCATTACTGAATACATTTAGGACAGTGCATCATTTTGCCCAGCCCTGAGTATACACTGTTCGGAAATCAGCAACTTAAACAAAGATACTGAATGTTTTCATAAGTAATAATAATCTGGCAGACTCAAAATCATACTTTAACCCTTAGATGTTAACAGTAATTGCTTTTGTTTTGCTATACCATTTAAATACAATTACATTAAGTGTACACAGTGATAATATTACAGTTTCATTAGAGATGTAGTCATGTGAGAGTCTGATATTTTTCATGTACATATATGTAGGACTAGATCAGCCAGCATCCACCTAAAGCAGGCATATCAGACTAGGGACCTTCTGGGCCAAAATGCTGTGGAGATCATTGTTAACCCTCATCTAACACTCTGAATTCAGTTCATGAAGGCCTTGATGATTAGCTGATGAGCTGAATCAGGTGTGTTTAATGAGGCAGTGTGCTGAAATCTATGTTGTTGTGGCCTGCAAGGACTGGAGCCTGACACATGTGACCTGAAAGATCTAAAATGCAGATATTTTATCACAGTAGTCCAGCATTGCCTAAACGTTGTGCTCATCTGGAGTGCAATGAATACTTCAGCCAACATCAGTTTGAAATATTGGTCAAATCTAAACATCTAACAGACGCTGATCATTTTTATGCAGCTATCTGCAGATGCCTTTATGCTTCCTATATCACTGTGCATCCCGAATTCTCATTCAGTTCATATTCTGTATTGACAGAGGTGCGTCTGCACTTTTGATTTTTCTGTTTGTTTCGGCGTCAAGAAATAAAAACCTGGCAAAAAGGTAAAGAGTGGTATTTTCTACTTGCATAACAAGATTAAACAAACAACAACAACTTTTCATCAAATTCAAATCACAATAAAATATCTACATATTTAGAACAATTAGAATCCACACTTATGACAGAATTCTTCTGTTTGTTTCAATAAGCAAAGTTTGAGAAACAATTCATATCTGATTATACAGTGCTTTTGTTAGTGCTGGCAGTAATTGCAAGTTCTAAGGGTTAATATTAGACAGACGCCACTGTGTTAAAATACAAAGTAACTGTGCTACTGACACTAGTTTCAGTCTGTTGACACCATTTTTATGTCGGCCAAATCCTATCCATGTCTTGTTTGCAGAAGTCAGGTGGCGCATAGAATTCCAATTTGCTTAATTAAAATGGCCCTGATCAGATACGGTAGCTTAGTGCCATGAGCCGAAGGGAGGCGATCAGATATTGGCTTCTGTTGAGGCGCAGCTCAGATAACACAGCACACTGTTCCTCTTACTGCTTGAGAACTCAACCCTCGACTTCCTTCTTATTTCATTCACTAGTAGGACTTCACTTCAGGATTCTGTATTTATGGTAGGAAGACCTAAAGAAGAAGGACGAAGAAGGTGAATGGTATGCATTGCAGCTCAAATCACACTTTATAAGGTTTACAGTACTGTTCAAAAGTCAGAGACTACACTTCATTTATTTTATTTCCAAACAAAGCCGCCAATAAGGTTATTTATTTTTAGGAAATATTTCTGAGGACAATATATATACAATAATCATAGTTATATAATAATCAAAGGAAAATAAGTGAAAAAACAGGAGCTTCCAAAACTAGAGTTAAAAAAATGATACAGAAAAAGATACAGAAAGAAATTGGGCTACTTACAACCAAGACCTGGTAGACCACCAACAGATAGATAGTACACATTTAAGAATTATGGTTCTTCAAGAGTTTTTTAGTAAGGAAAATGGTTCTATATAGAACCATGAACACTCATAAAACCCTTGCTGTGATTAAAGAGTTCTTTGCATTGTGAAAGGGTTCTTCAGATTGATGGAGAATGTGCTGTAGATGGTTCTTCTATTGTTTCAATATCAAGCTCGTAACAATAGAAGAACAATTTAGTGCTATATAGAACCCTTTTCAAAAAGGCTCTACCTAAAACCATCTACAGCACATTCTACATCAATCTGAAGAACTCTATCTCAGCGCAAAGAACCATTTAATCATGCCAAGGGTTATTTGAGTGTTCATGGTTCTATATAGAACCATTTTCTTTACTAAATAACGCATGAGGAACCATTATTTTTAAGTGTGTACTGTTTATCTAAAGGGAACAGTTTTGGTGGTCTACCATGGTTGTTAGTAGCCCAAGTTTCTATGTAACTTCTTATCATTTAGGAACTCTGGTTTTCTCGGTTTTCTTTTTCTAAAGAACCCTTAAAGAACCATCGATTTCCAGAGTGTGCTTAAAGCTTTCCTCTTTGAGAGAGAGGAGAAAATCAAGCTCCACTCCTGATTCAGATCTGAAAAAAATCAACACTATGAGTCTGAAAGGATGTGTAGCTGTCAAGAAGCCCTTACTGAGAAATAGAAATGAATAAAAGGAAAAAAAAAATTGCAAATCAAACAAAGAAGCTGCTTGTGTTCTCATAACAAAGGACTGACCACCCCAACGTCACTGAATGTGTACTTGGGATTACTGGATTGTGAGAATCAGAAAATGCAACCAACTTCTAGGACTGAACTTTGGATTATAAATATCTTTGAAAAACTGAAAGCAAGCCTCTCGAAAACGTAGGCTGTTATAAATGCAAAGAGTGGACACACCACATACTGAAAAAGGACATTACGTTTAGTTATTGAGGATTTTGTGTATTGTTCTGTTAAATATATGTTTTCTGCTTTTTTCTGATGCTGGAAAATATATAACTAGTACGTGGCTGTTTTGACTGGAAATTAAATAAACGAAGGGTGGTCTCTGACTTCTGCCCAGTTCTGTATATCATGTATCATTAAAAAGAGATATTTTGCATTGTGAAATGTTTATAATGTAAAACTGTATCACTAGGTCCTGCCCCAGATAAAAAGAGGTTACAGTCTGCTTCAGAATACTGTATATAAGCCACTGGCAAAGCAATTATCACTCAAATGTGTACTGAAATCACCCTGTGACAGTTCTAATTGTAAGCCACCCTAAGCCATTATTGCATGACACTGCAATGTTGTCTCTGGCTGTGAGATGCTGTAGGCAGATGTTTTGACACAGTTCATCGTGGATCTGTAATCGCCTTAATGCATGTTGCTAATTCTCTTACAGTGATACGAGTCTCCACCGGTAATTTCAACATAACACACATGTCTGTAGCATTCCGTCTAACATAGGAATGAAAGAGAATACTATAATGCTGATACTCAGATGCTGACAGCACTATTAGTATTTAATGGTTAAATTTAGTTTCCCTGGAAATAATATCGTATTCTTCGTCAGTTTCTCTATGAATTTACACGGCCTCTTTTTGGTTTCTCACACGGTCTCCTTCTCTCACCACATCCGCTGTCACTAATATGTTTTGCTCCATACCTGAAACGTCTGCCGCTTCATTGATGCAGCCTGCCGATGTGAAACGTTCGCCCTTAAATTGCCAATTTTTCCAAGTGCCCTGAGCTCAGGGTTTAGGTGCTATAAATAGATCTGGACTGATTGCTCTCCAAGAATAAACAGGCACACAAAAAACATCTCCAGGCCGGCCAAATGAATGGACAAATGAAGGATGAAAGCACATAGAGAATAGTGGCACAAGATTACGCAGGTGTTTTCACAGCTGCTTAATCACTTGGAATGCCCTCCGTGCAGGTGGCAAAACGAACCCGGCGCTTCCAATTCCTCGGGCAGGGCTCGCAATTTGCAGGGCCTTTGGTTGAAAATGAATGGACGGATAGATGGACAGCGCAATGTCATTGTCGTCTGAGTCACAAATGTCAAACACAAACAACCCAGACACAACAAAGATTACCACGGTGCGCCGAGCTTTGATTGTTCCTCGTGTGGAAAGAATTATTCAATAATTTACCTGTTGTTTAGAAGGCAGAGCGAACAGTGGACGGATAAATTAAGATTTAGTAAGTGTGTCATTGCATTTCCTCAGTCTAGTGCGCAGGATGATGAGCACTGGACGTAATGTGAAATGATGAGCCCTCAAATTAGGAGTGATGAATAATCAATCTAGAGAGAGGGTAAGTCATGCGATGCCCATAAAACATCTGCCAGAATTACTTCATTTGCTCAAAAAAGCTTGACATGCACATCTGCAAAAAAAAAAAAAAAAAAAAACTATTAGAACGGCTACAAGACATGCAAACCCCCAAACTCAATAGGATTTCTCATATAATAGTTCTTTCATAGGTGATCAGTGTTGGGGTGGTTACTTACAGTTATCCATTACGAGTCGCCAATTACCTCTCTCAAAGTGTGACGGGATTAATCTCAACACTCATTACTTCTACAGTGCTCTCTAAAACCCACCCAACAAAAGGAAAACGCCTTTCAGCACTTTATTTAGAAGAAAATAGCCAATCATCATCTTGAAAGACGTGTCACTATCCCTGCCTATGAACAAGACACAGCCATTTATTCGCTGCTGTCAGAACAAAACCTCATATCTCCAAAATGCTAACTTTACAGGAGAAGGAAAAAAACATACTTTACTTTTAATGTAAGTCAATTGAATCAACATTTTTTCCAAGTAATTTTCAGCCATTTCATCATAAAATTTCCAAACAATGTAGGGCAACACACACACACACACACACACACACACATCATCTAAACCACTATGTAGGGCAACCAGCATTTTCAAATTATGTCAAAAACTGAAAAAAAAAACAAAAATGGAGATATGAGGTTTTGTTCTGACAGCTAGCCAGTAGAAACGGTTCATAAACAACTGCTTTGAGCTAAAATAGAGCTGTTTCTGAGTCTGGCCTGTTTATGTTGGACCTCGCTCTTCTTTAGCAAAGGGATTTTTATCCATCAGTTTCATTTTAGCAGAATAAAATGCATTTGACAGTCACGGTGCCTCTGAGTTTGCTCTGTGCTGGTCACATTTACTGTCAAAGTCACGCAGTGAGCCGTTGCAGGTCGCACATGCACACTTACGTTATATATAACGACAGGCATGGATACTCTATATAGAGGAAATTTCTGTTTTGAATATGTGTAATGAATAATGTTACAAGCAGCACAAATAGCACTGGGCCTCATACACCGACCATTCTTAAGAAAAAAATTCTTGAAACATAATTACGCAGTTTTCACAAAGATTCTGACATTCAGTTCTGTGGTTTAAGGCCCAATGCCATTTCTTATTTTTACCCCTGCACCTTGGTCTTGCCCCGTGGAACTGTGTTACAAAGGGTAGTGGTTGACATCTTGCCCTATGAAATGGGATAAACCCTCAAATAAAAAAGAACATTACTTCATTAACAAACTACAAGCAGTGCTCTGTAGGCGACCCTGCCAGTCTGCAGTGACAGCAGAAGAGGGTAAATTTCAGCAACCTCACTGCTGGGCTATAGTTACATTTAGGAAATTTAGCTAGCTAGCTACTGAGACATCAGCATACTATTAGTGATTTTTTTTATGCTTCTTATGAAGAAAAGAACCATAATACACTGAAACGACATTAAACTAAGATAATACAATGGTTATCGTACTTTTTTAACAGAGAAAATACTCACATTTGTTGGTTTCTTTGGTCGCTCGCGCAGCCATCTAGACCTTTTTTTTTCTTATAACACTCCGTTTGGAGTGTGCCTCTGAAAAACTAGGGCCATGTAGCCCTAACACTTCGCCCTACCCCTCTATCTCAGCATAAATCGGGACATTGACCTTTCTGAAGAAAAAAATTTGAAAAACCTTAGGAAGATATTGGTGAATGAGGCCCAGTGTTCTTATTAAGGCAGTGACAGTAATGTGATCATAAGAATTTAAACTGACTGTGTCACATTACTTAATTATCGAAAAAGCACTGAAATTACTATGACACATTACTTTGTACTGCAGCACCCCCGACAACGTAGCTGATAAACATGTGGGAAGTAAGTTTAATATTTACCGTCATGGAAAACTGGCTTAAAATCAGAAATGACGTCAGTAGGTTCGAGATGATATCATTGCACCAGTCAAACAATTGCCGCAATTGTACCGTTACAATAATCATACTTTCATATATGAATGCAAAAGTCTGTTTATTTATGCAGTTTCACATTCTAAATATTGTTAATATCAACAATCTTGATTCTTATCGTTTCTATTCCAGGATTTCAGTGCTCCTAAAGCTTTATATCTCCTACTATTCCATTTTGGAATGGAGCAGACTGAGATTTGACTGGAGGAAACTATAATGGCACAAACACATTGGAGTAAAATGTCCACACGTCCCAGACTATTATGTGATCAGGATTTATAGACTTCTATTTGAAGCGTCCACTTTCCTCCCATGAAGGTGAGGGTGGCGAGAATCAGGGCTAGAGGGCCGGCGCTCTGTCGGGTGGTTTAAACACCTTTGATTCATGAGCCCTCTCACAGAACATGTAATGGGAGCATCTGATTTCAGTTAGCATGCTAACGGCAGAGTCAGCGGAAAGTTCAGACCTGTTAGTGCATGCAGATGTTGAGCGGGACTGTTTATAGCCTGGAAAGCTTGATGGCGATCCAGTGTGTAACACACTAAATGGAATTCAGTAATTGCATAGTTTGGCAATCAGGAAATTGCAAAGAGCAAAATCGTGACTCCTTTCAACATGTGATTAATTGTTTAGTCCCAGAATTGGTGCCTGTGTTTGTTCATCGATTCTACTGACACTATCGCCTGTAAACCAAGGCTTCCTCATTTATCTATCATTTCACAAGCTGTAGTTTATACTGAACATTTAAATGCACTGGTTTTGTTCTTCTATTTTCCTCACGGTGCCTAATACATAAATAAAAAGAAACAAGAAGATATGCTTGCTTTGTGGCTGTCCAGCCCACGCTTTGGTATTCAGAAGATGAGGGCAGATGCACTGGAAGTGAAACTGGACCACAGCCAGTCTAGCAGATGGCAGGGTATCCCTCGCACTGCCCACTGTGCAAATCAGTCATAGATATGGGAAGTGCGCTTTTTCCTTATGTAACTTGCTTTTCTCCTCCAACTGTGGGCTATTACAACTTCTAAAACGTTCTTGGCAGAAGCAAAGGTAGGGCCATTAGCTCTGATGGTCACATTACTTTACACATCATTTTAGATGAATCTCCTTCAAGTTACAGTCTATGACGCTCTTGACCTTGAGCTGTAGCAGTTGTTGAGTAGCTGTAAAAGAGGCTGTCTGGAGCTGGAGCTCTTCTCAGCTCCTATATATCGTCGCTGTCCAATGAACAACAAGTATCTCCAAAATGCCAACTTTACAGGAGAAGGCAAAAACACTCTTACCCTTTCAATGTAAGTTAATGTAAAGAGATTTTGTTCCAAGTGATTTTAAAGCATTTCTATTGGTCCATTCGTCATGAAATTTTTACACAATGTAAAGGACAGCTGGTGTGTTGGAATGTAGAAAACTAAAAATCAACAAATATGGAGATAAATGGTTTCCATTGGACAGCGACAATATTTATATTGCTTAATCTCGTTTATAGATGTCAATGGTAAAAGAAAAACAGTCTAGAAATATGTTACTTTAAGTACTGAAAGGTAAACTGACAACACTAGTCTAAAGTTTTACCCTTTTTTGTATTTATTACTATTTTCAGTACTGTGAAAAATAGAAGTGATCAAAACTATGAAATAGCACATTTGGAATTATGAAGTTCAACAAATGAAAGCTATCTTACATTGTTAGATTCTTCAGAGTAGTCCAACTGTGACTTCATTACAGGTTTGCACTCTACTGGCAATTCCTCAAGCAGCTTAATGGGATGCTTTACCAAAAAGCTTGAAGAAGTTGTACATAATTTGGGCACTTTTTAGCTGCTGAACATCACTTTTTGGGGTGGTACTTAGTAAACTGAAATGGTTTGCTTTGGAATTAAATTCATGATTAAATGCATGTTTATATTTATCCTAGAAACAAATTTAAATTATTGAAGCGTAAGACTTTAGACCAAAATGTCTTCAAATAAAGAAAAATAAATAGCAATCAATAAATAAAAATCTATAATAAATAGAATAGTGTTACTGTATTAAAATGACAAATGGATGTGTAGATTTTTGTCTGTACATAACTAAATCTGTCCATCATTAACACATGAACAAATAAATACGTCAGTACAACTATTGCTGAAAGTAAACTGAAAGATAGGACATTCACGGGTCTAATGATTAGAAAGCTGGGCAGAGCGCTGTATCAGGTGACCTGTGACGCTTGCATGTTTTCAGCTGTAAAAAGACTTTAGTTAGCATGACAAATAATTATAGCTGACTAATTTTTGGTAGTTATTGCATCTTACAATCACATAGTCTACTTTATAAAATAGCTCATGAAGCAGCACTCGTGTATTCATCCACCTGTTTGCTGAGTAAATTAGCCTATCACGGCAAGATATGCTAATAATCAAATGCAGCATCGTCAGACTCTTATAACTGATTGGTAACTGTTCTATTGGCAGATTTTCACCCTAAAGCATAACTGATGTTTTATTGATGATGGCTGACTGATGATGTCTCACTTTTCGTAACTGGGTTGGCCATGCCCCCTGGCCACCCCTTGGCTACTGTGGGCTCTGTTGGTGGGATCACAACTCTGATCTGAAAATAACATAATGAAGGCATCGAGCCTCATTTTACAGTAAGCTCAACGGCGCTGCTGACATTATCAGTGACTTAAAACCACCAAAACCATCCTCTTCAGTATTTCACCCAGCAATACTAATGTGAAACCTCTTTTTCACACAGCGTAGTGTTATTCAACCTCATTCCTTTTCAAGCTTTTTATTACCAATAATTAATGCAGAATCCTTCCAGGCGGACAGTGTCTTTAACAAGTGTCTGCTCCACTCCGCTCTCTCTCATCAGGACTTACCTCAGCCGGTCTCCTGCCTCCCCCACAGCCGTTGATTGTAATTACACACTCTGCCAATTATGCTCCGGCATTAGGCAGACAGGGCAGAGCGTGAACGAACTGACAAGGATGGGAGGCGTCATTCTCTGCATACTGACAAAGGAAAGAGACTGTCACCTGGGAGACGTGTGTGCCTGAGTGGAAAATCTTTTAAAGTGGTCCAGTGCTAGTTATGAAACATCTGATTGGATTGTTTTGAACAATGTGTGAATCTCATGGTTGGGTGTTTGCTCTGAGAGATGGTGAAGAGTCCGTGGAGATTTGAATTGAGCCGCGATAATTCATAGTTATCTTGAAGAATCCAGCTCAATAACTGTGAAACTCAAACAATAGAGGGGTGTATTTGCATGGGATTTCATCATTCTTAAAGTAAATATGTGAAACTAAATTATTCCGTACGAGATAATATGCTGACTGTGTGGTATTCACAGTGTTAGTAATACTTGGCTCACAGTTCTTTAGACGGGAGTTAGTCTTGTGCTGTAACCGATGATACAAAACCGCTAACTAGGACTTAACCATTACGTGTCACTCCTTGAAGGTTCAGGTTCAGTTTAGTCCGATAAGTTACATAACGCTTGCCTGGTTACCAGATCACAGGCCAGATAAAGTCAAGTCTGGGAACTGCATGTGTGCTAAGGCTGCCATCCACTGGAAGTGCTTCAATATGGCAGCTTTTATGAGACAATGCTTGAGATGGTGGGTTTCAAAGGAAAATGATTCTGGTCAAAAGTAGATGCATTGTTGTCTGTAACTTTTGTATATAGATGTGGGATCCATCTAGTGGCGAAAATGAGAGGGCTATTGCTGTCACCAACAGAAGGTTTTCAGGTTGGCAAAGAAATCGTATTTCAGTATTCTGTGTTTTATATTGGTTATGTTTGAGTGAGAAGGAAAACAGCACTTGCCCACGTGGCCAGTCATCAGCCAAAACAGAACTGTCCATTTTAGGTAAGTTCTAGATTTCTTGAAATTAATAACATCATCCAGGTTCGGGGTGTGACAGAACACAAGTATTTGGAATACATATTCAGAATACAGAAATAAAGTATCTGTATTCAGTCCAAATTACATTTTGTAAAGGCAGTATTCAGAATACATTTTACATGTTTAGAAGTAAACTTTTAGAATACTTTTAAAAATATTCACCGTCTTTAAAACAAAAACCACAAATACTTATTTATTCTTTTAAAATTAGCGCACAGCATGTAAAGACAGACCCAAAGACCCCAAAGATCAACTCAAAACATGGTTACTTCATGAACACTGAAGTTTCGGCTAAAGCCTGAGTAGACTGATAAATCAAACTGATGAGCCAGTTATTAATCTCAGCATCACTTAACTCTTTTAAAGGATGATGGAACTGAACGGTCTCCTCAGTAGTGGACATGTGCACCAGTGAAAAGCTTAGTACTGGTGTTGTCCTGGACTCAAGCAGGCGTTTTGGGGCAAGTTAACTCATGAACTGAAAATTCCAGCTATCCACTTTATAGCCCAGTTTGCAAGATGTCTGTTACTGGGATATGGTGAAGTGCTTCATAGACCCAAAATAATGTTGAGAATTTTGTAACTTAATTCCAAAATGTGAATTTTTCACTAAATGCCCATCTGCTTTATTGAGATGTATTCCAAAGGTATTCTGAATACATTACCGAATACATTTAGGACACCCATCACTAATTTTTCAAAGCATTTTGCCCAACCCTGCTCACATCCTGTCTGGTTGCTTAACTGCAAGTTGCATGAGTCAGAGATTATACCTCCTTTTAAAAAGGGCATCTGAATGACTGACGCTCACTCTAAATCTCCATCCCAATATTCCAAAAATAGTACATTTCACTCATTAATGGTTGATTTTATAGTTTATAGTTAACTTTCTCTGCTCTCTCTTTGTGTACGTGTGAACTGTGTGACTCTTGATATTAACATGTAGCTTTGAAATGTGTTGGTGTGCAACATGCTGAAGGAGCTGACCATCCTCTACTCCCATTTGAACATAAATTGTATCTGTGTTGTTTCAACTAGAAACTAGCTAGGTTCGACAGTAGGTCATTGTCTATGGCCTTGGAGCTGCAGGCTAGCACACACTTAAGATACCAAATGTGAGATGCCCCATTGATGACATATGTATAACTTCCATCTCATTTATTATGCATATAAACAATATGGCCAATAGTATGAAGACACTCCTCCTAATTATTGAGTTCAGATGTTTCAGCCACACCTAATGCTTACAAATGTAGAAAATCAAGCACGTAGCTATGTAGGATGCTACCTTTGCCACAGTTCATCAAATTCCTGCACTGCTAGTCAACTGTAAGTGCTATTATTGTGTAATGGAAGCATCTAGGAGCAACAACAGCTCAGCTACGAAGCGGTAGACCACACAAACTCACAGAGTGAGGCCACCAAGTGCTGAAGTGCATCACTCACTACAGAGTTCCAATCTGTCTCTGGAAATGGGTTTCCATTGTCGAGCTGCTGCACATAAGCCTAAGATCACTATGCACAATGCTAAGCATCAGCTGGAGTGGTGTAAAGCATGCCGCCACGGGACTCAGGAGCAGTGGAAACACGTTCTTGGAGAGATAAATCATGCTTCACTATCTGTCAGTCTGATTGATGAAACTGGGTTTTGCGGATGCCAGGAGAACACCACCTACCCGAATGCATAGTGCTAACAATAAAGTTTGGTGGTGGAGGGATAATGGTCTAGGTCTGCTTTTTACATTTGGGCTAGGTGTGGAGTTGTTGTGCAGGAACTCCAACGGCCTGCACAGAGCCCTGATCTTAACCCTAGTGAACATCTCTGGAAAGAACTGAAACATGGATTGTGAGCCAGGCCTTCCCACACAACATTAGTGCCTGACCTCACAAATGCCCCATTGGACTGAATGGGCACAAATTCCCACAGACACTCTCCAAAATCTGGAAAGCCTTCCCAGAAGAGTGGATGCCATCATAGCCACAAAGCTGGGCCATCTCCAGATGAATGCCCATGATTTTGGAATGGGATGTCTAACATAGGGTGACGGCCACATACTTTTGGCCACATAGTGTATGTTAGCCTTGTTTTAAATAATTCATAACACAATTAGGAATTGCCAATGCATTTAACCCTCTTTCGTACCAATGAAAGTGGACCAACACCCTTGTGGGGACTATTTAACCTTCTGCTATCCAAATTTCAGCTGGAGATGCTTGGGTTTTTCACCAGGAGCTTCCCCTCAGCCCAAATTAAACGTATTACTTTGGAGATTCAATGGTGTCTCTGTTGTTGAGCGGATTTTCTGTGTTTATTAGAAACTGCAACAGCACCAGGCTTTCCTCTATAGTTGTGCCAGAGTGTAATTTTATGCATCTTCACTCAGAAAAGCAGGCTTTGCACATCTGTGCGAGTCCACACACTGGAAACCACCCCCTCATCCTGGCAACTACTGCAGGCCTCCTCTTCCTCTGCAACCGGGCCAGCATTGTTCTAACTGTATGTGTGTTTGTGTGTGTGATTGAGTTTGTCTCATAAATGGAAGTTATGTGAAATGGTGTGGGACACCGAGAGCTCACTCTCCACTTCTCTCTTTCTGAACCCTGCCGCTCAGTCACATGCTGCTCCAGAGCTGCTCCTTTCTGCCCTGCCATCCAACCCGCCCTGCACCCATTCACACTGGACTCCGTTGTTCTGCTGCTGGCTCCCTGATGCAGGGGGCAATTTTAACAAACAATATACCCTCTTTTGTGGCTCTTACACTGGGAATAGGGGGGGAGACACGCAGAAGGCTGCAAGTTCTCATAGATGCTCCCATTCTTTATTTTTCATTCTTCCTATTGTTTCCTCCTAATCCCTCCCTCTTCCTCTCACACTCTCTTTCAGCTCTTCAAAGATTTGCAATGAATTTTTGGAGTGGGGGAGCGTGTTCCTTAATGCCATTAGTGCATTGCAGCTACCCAAATAAATCGATGTTAACATGACCCCCCCC
>JAILXH010149092.1:0-10897 GCA_023558415.1 Piaractus mesopotamicus
GTGTGAGAGGGTTTCCTGATGAGTGTGAGACAGTTTGATAGTGAGTGCGAGAGGGTTTGATGGTGAGTGTGAGAGGCAAAGTTAAAAAGGCAAAGTAGGCAAAGTTAAAAAGTAGTATGCATACTTCAAAAAGTAGTATGCACAGTTAAAAATTAGTATGCATACTTCAAAAACTAGGATGCATGCTGAATGCATACTTTTCTTCAAAAAGTAGTACGCAGATTTAAACAGTAGTATGCATCTTTAAAAAGTAGTATGCATACTTCAAAAAGTAGTATGCACATTATGCATACTTCAAAAAGTAGTATGCACAGTTAAAAAGTAGTATGCATACTTCAAAAAGTAGTATGCACATTATGCATACTTCAAAAAGTAGTATGCACAGTAAAAAAGTAGTATGCATACTTCAAAAAGTAGTATGCACAGTTAAAAAGTAGTATGCATACTTAAAAAGTAGTTTGATGGTGCGAGTGAGAGTGTTTGATAGTGAGTGTGAGATGGTATCCTAATGAGTGTGAGACAGTTTGCTGGTGAGTGTGAGAGGTGTGATGGCAAATGCATACTTATTCAAGTAGTAGGCAAAGTTAAAAAGTGGTATGCATACTTATAATAGTCGTTTGACGGTGAGTGTGAGAGGTTTGATGGTGAGTGTGAGAGAGTTTGATAGTGAATGTGAGAGAGTTTGATAGTTTGAGGAGGTTTCATGATGAGTGAGAGACTATTAGTGACTGTGAGAGTTTGAAATTGAGTGTGAGAGGGTTGAGAATTTGATGATGAATGTGACAGGGTTTGATGGTGAGTGAGAGAGGTTTGACAGTGAGTGTGAAAGTGTTTGATGGTGAATATGAGAGGGTTTGATGGTGAGTGCGAGAGATTTGATTGTGAGTGTGACAGTAAGTGTTACAGGGTTTACTGATGAGTATGAGACAGTTTGATAGTGAGTGTGAGAAGGTTTGAAAGTAAGTGTGAGAGATTTGATGATGAGTGTGAGCAGTTTGATGGCAAGTGTGAGAGGTTTGATGGTGAGCGTGATAGGTTTGATGGTGAGTGTGAGAAGTTTGATGGCGAGTGTGAGAGGTTTGATGGCGAGTGTGAGAGGTTTAATGGTGAGTGTAAGAGGATTTGATGTTAAGTGTGAGAGGTTTGATTGTGTAGGAGGTTTGAAAGTTAGTGTGACAGGTTTGTTACCATGCATAGTTAGTGTAGCACATAGAAGCACAAGTAAAAGTAATATGCATACTGTATGCATAAAAAGTATGCTGTGTACAGTCTCAATATGTTACTAAGCCTAATTAAAAAGAAGTATGCATATTTAAAAAAGTATACATGCTGGATGCATACTTATAAAGGTAGTAGGTAAAGTTTAAAAGTAGTATGCAAACTTACAAAAGTAGTATGCATGCTGGATGCATACTTATAAAAGTATTAGGCAAAATAAAAAGTAGTATGCATATTTATAAAAGTAGTACACCTGGTCAACAGTGTAGTATGCATGGTTAATATGTAGTATGCTGTGTACAGTCTCAATATGTTACTATGCATAATTACTTATGAAAGTAGTAGGCACAATTAAAAATTGTTGATGGTGATTAAAAGTTTTGATGGTGAGTGTGAGAGGGTTTGATGGTAAGTATGAGAGGTTTGATGGTCAGTGTGAGAGGTTTGATAGTGAGGTTAGTTACAATTTTGGCCTAAACGGCCTGCCATATTTACTACTATGTGCTGGGTGCTACTATGTAACTATGCATGTTACCATGCATAGTTAAAAAAGAAGTATGCATATTTAATAAAATAGTATACATACTTCAAAAACAGGAAAATAGTAGCATACATACTGTATGTATACTTATAAAAGTAGTATGCTTTGTACAGTCTCAAAATGTTACTATGCATAATTAAAAAGCATTATGCATATTTTTAAAAAGTAGTATACATACTTGCTAAAAAGTAGCATAGCAAAGTAGTAGGCACATTAGAACTGCTAATTTAAATGATATCTCTCAAGGCCAATCAGAAAATGTGACCATCAAGTTCTCTCATATGCTCTATCAAGCTCTCTCACACTCACTATCAAGAACGCCTTCGAGTTTGACAGTGAGTGTGAGCGAGTTTGATAGTGAGTGCGAGAGGTTTGATGGTGAGTGTGAAAGGGTTTGATGGCGAGTGTGAGAGGTTTGATAGTGAGTGTGAGAGTTTAGTTAGAATTTTGTTACCATGCATAGTTATAAAAGAAAATATACATACATATTTTAAAAAGTAGTATACATACTTCAAAAACAAGTAAAAAGTAGCATACATACTGTATGCATACTTATAAAAGTAGTAGGCACAGTTAAAAAGTAGTATGCATACTTTTAAAAGTAATATGCATACTGTAAGCATAAAAAAGTAATATGCTGTGTACAGTCTAAATATATTACTAAGCGTAATTAAAAAGAAGTATGCATATTTAAAAAAATATACTGTTGGATGCATACCTGTAAAAGTAGTACGCACAGTTAAAAAGTAGTATGCATACTTCAAAAGGTAGTATACATGCAGGATGCGTATTTATAGTCAAGTAATAGGCAAAGTTAAAAACTAGTATGCATACTTAAGAAAGTAGTACATATGATGTGTACTTAACGTGTAGAATGCATGGTTAAAAAGTAGTATGCATGCTTGTGTAGTTAAATTAGTATGCATGTTATATGTAAACTCAAAAACTATTATGCATAGTTAAAAAAACTTATTATGCATGCTTAAAAGTAGTATACATACCTAAAAAGTAGTATGTGTGCTATTCACATTCTCAACATGCTACCATGCATAGTTAAAAAAGAGTATGCATATTTAAAAAAGGGAGTATATATATTTCAAAAATGAGAATTCTCAGTTAAAAAGTAGCATACATACTGTATGCATACTTAGAAAAGTAGTAGCCACAGTTTAAAAGAAGTATGGATATTGAAAAAACTAGTATGCATACTGTATGCACACTTATAAAGTTATTAGTATGTATAAAAGTATGCATGATTAGAAAGGTAGAATGCATGTTCAAAAGCAGTATGCATATTGCATGTAAAGTTAAACAGCATACATAGACAGTACATACACAGTAGACAGTATACATGGTCTTCTTAAAATGTACTATGCATGGTTAAAAAGTAGTACGCATACTTTATGTGTAGTTAAAGTAGTATCTATGCTGTATGTATACTCAAAAAGTGTTATACATAGTTAAAAGTATTATGCATACTTAAAAGTAGTATGGATACTTTAAAAAAGTAGTATGTGTACTGTGTACAGTCTCAATGTTAGTATGGATAGTTAAAAAGATGTATGCATATTTAAAAAATAGTATACATACTTCAAAATCGAGAATTATTAGCTAAAAAGTAGCATACATATTGTAAGCATACTTAGAAAACTAGTATACATACTATATGCATACTTAAAAACACTATACATGCTAGAAAGTAGTATGCATAATGTGTGCATAGTTTAAAAAAAGAGTATGTATAGTTAAGTAGTGGGCATTCTGTATGCGTATAAATAAAAGTAGTATGCATGATTAAAAAAGTAGAATGCATGCTTCAGTGCAGTATGCATATTGTATGTAAAGTTTACAAAATAGGATGCATATTTAAATAATAGAATACATGATGTCTGTTTACTTAAAAGGTAGAATGCATGGTTAAAACGTAGTAGATTCATTTTTTTTTTAATTGTATGCATGATGTCTGCATTCTTAAAAAGTAGTATGCATGTGTGCATATTTTTAAAAATAAGGGAAAAGGTAAAAGACACTTGAAAGTATGCATGATGTGTGTATACTTAAAAAAGCAGTATGAATACTTTAAAAAGTAGTATGAATGTTTAAAAAGTAGTATACATTCTGTGTGCATATATGCACAAACTGTGTTGCTGTTCAGTTGCTTACAGACTGCACTGTATACATAATGCATTGTTTTGAAGAATCCATAAGAATATGTACAATAAATTGATGAAAAAGTAACATTTTAAAATAACAGATTTAAAGTAAGACCCTTTGCACATGTGAAGAGATGTTCCCTTTGTTAAAATAAATGCACTGTCTTTGCTGACTGCCGGGTGTATGTGAGGTGACGGACAGACAAGGACCAGCGCCGGTTTGGTGGCTCAGAAGCTCAGCCTAACTCTTAATGAGCCTTAACAGCTTATCTGGGAGCAGGCAGGCAGCATTAGGAGCAAAGGTGCTGTCATCATCTGGAGTTTTATTATACTGTACAGTGAAAAAGTGATGTGTTGTATTTACTTGATTCGCGTGTACATCATTTCCACACAAATAAAATATATGACATCAACACAATTATTGCCAAAAAGTAGAAATAAACTGAAAGACAATTGTATTATCAGTGGAGAACCTTTCAAGGCCTTCTAATGATTTCTGTGAAAACAAATAATAAAGATTTTAGTTATTTAATATAATGATCATGCTTGTTGTATTTCAGCTCTATTAGCATTTGTCTATTTGTCCAAAAGACTAAGCTAGTAATGTTAGCTGAGGTAACAAACCATTATCCTTTGTCTATTTGTGCTAGCGTCCTGCTACACAAAACACGTTTGCTGTAGAAAACAAATAAACAAACAGGTAAGTTTTCTTTGCTTTTTTAGTGAAATACATCCTTTTACTTTCTTGGCCAATGATTCAAAACTATTTTAACTTTTTGTTTTTAGCCGTTTAGCTCCATTCACCCCCATTCATTGAGGACTTGCTCGCAGGCACCCTCTGGCGTTTTGCAATCATATTTTTGATATAACGGGCTAGATAAGAAGAGGCCAGGCTCCTGTTAAACCGGTTCCGGTATATGCCATATATGTGAAAAATATAAGCTGGATATGAGGGAAATACATATATGCCAAAATATGTCATATATTTAGATCAGATTTCTGTATGGCCTGAACTGAAGGCTAGCTCTAAGAGCTGCAGTTCACCACTGAGTAATGTGTATTTTTCATTAAGGCACAAATTTGAATCAAACATATTAAATGCATTGCTTTTTTCAGCATTGGAAAGTTCATGTTTAGAGGTCATTGTCTAGATGTATATCTGATAAGTGAAATAAGAAAGAGAAGGAGCCGCCACTGCTGTCACTGTGTAAAGACTTGGCTCAGAACTCCTCAACAGATTGCCTCATCTCTCAAAATAAAGCTCTTCATGCCAACTGATTTTATTTCATTACATCATCTTGCATCACCTTTAAACAACATAATCTTTCCACTGCTTTAAGATTTGTCGATTATTTCTTAACTTCTGCAAAAATGAATAACTTGGGAATTCACTTTTCATTATTTCCAGGCAGCCCGAGGGGAACTCCTCCTCATCACACAGAGCCGCCGTTGTTGTTTCTGTGTGAGACATTGCGATGATGCAACACACAGTCATCTCAGCCGTTGCTCACAGACTGTGCCTGAAACTGGAGCAAACTGGAACATGCTCTCCTCACACCGTGGGGGTAGCGGACAGCTCATCCTCAGGTGCCTGATATCAGCACATAAAAGAACTACACACACACACACAGTCAGGGACACACTCACCAGTAACAGTCAGTCCCCCATCACAGCTCCTGTTCACAAACAGCATGACTGATACTGGGACAGTGTGCTTGTTAGATCAACCCCCCTCTGAGTGTTAGCAGAGCAGAAACACTGCAGTGACCCTTCATCTTCACTAGAGGGCTCTCATTCTGATAGTTTTAGATGACCTATATGGGAAACGTTGGGGTTGTTTTTTGTTTTTAGTTGAATTTAATATATTATTTATATATATATATTTAAAATGTTTTAAATTGGTTTTTAATTTTTAAATAAAAAAGTTAACATTAAATTTATTTCAGTCTTATTTACTGAATTAATTTATTGGATTTACTTTATTTATTAAATTAATTAATTTTAATTATTTATTTATGTCTTAGCAATAAAAACAGCTATGTCTACTATCACATATCTGAAAAATATATGTTTTATGGAAGACTAAAACATGCTGTCAGCATTTGTTTTGATGTTTTTTGTTTATTGTTGTCAATTACAAATGTCTTTATTTTGAATGTGGATGTCCTTTATCATAGTGTGGTATGCATCATTATTATTAATAATAATAATAATAATAATAATAATAATAATAATAATGAGTTTTGTGGAGTTGTGTTGGTTAATGTTGGAGTTGTGGTCACTAATGTAAAGTTGTAGCTGGTTGATGTTGAGTTTTGTGGAGTTGTGTTGGTTGATGTTGGAGTTGTGGTCACTAATGTAAAGTTATAGCTGGTTGATGTTGAGTTTTGTGGAGTTGTGTTGGTTGATGGTTGATGGAGTAGTGGTCACTAATGTAGAGTTATAGCTGGTTGATGTTGAGTTTTGTGGAGTTGTGTTGGTTGATGTTGGAGTTGTGGTCACTAATGTAGAGTTGTAGCTGGTTGATGAGTTTTGTGGAGTTGTGTTGGTTGATGTTGGAGTTGTGGTCACTAATGTAGAGTTGTAGCTGGTTGATGTTGAGTTTTGTGGAGTTGTGTTGGTTGATGTTGGAGTTGGAGTAGTGGTCACTAATGTAGAGTTATAGCTGGTTGATGTTGAGTTTTGTGGAGTTGTGTTGGTTGATGTTGGAGTTGTGGTCACTAATGTAGAGTTGTAGGTGGTTGATGTTGAGTTTTGTTAAGTTGTGGTGGTTGATGTTGAGAAGACACCATTCTGTTACAGACAGGTGCCTGCTGGCTCTGGTTTGTATTGAGGTTTGGGACGTTTTTCAGTACAGCGTGTCCCAAAAAAATTGACATCATTCCGTAGTCTAATAACATAGCCAATTCTCTCTCAAATGATCTCAAATTTGAACAAACATTTGAACATTAATTTTGAATGTTTTTTTTTTCAGGTTGAAGAATGGCGTTCACTAGAAATGAAAATGTTTTGTGTACACTTTTTTGTGTGCAGCGTGCATTTTCGAGAAAATTCAATAAAATTGCACCAACTGGAACAGCGCTGTTTCGCAAGACATGCTACAGCATGTTTGGTAGGAGCTGGACTACCGACTTGACCTGTGTCGTGTCACAGGCGGTGCGCATATTGAACATTTGTGAAGCTTTGTAAAATCGGTTATAAAATCTACATCCCTCTGAATTTCTCGTTTGAATTTTGATAAATAAATCTTGTATTGCTCAACATGAAGCCTATTTAATTTCGTTTGCCTAGGACATGTAGTTACTAAGATATTCACATCTCAAATGATGTAAATCTTTTTGGGACACCCTGTATTTTTTGAGCCCTGTGTTTGGTTTCTTGGGTGAGACTGGGTTGACATAGTTTAGTAGAACCACTAGATTCATAAGAAGCGGGTATTATGTCTGCTGATTAATCAATGTGCTATAAAGAGCCTGTGCAATGAATATTTAGTAAGGTGACCCCATTCCTTTTTGTAAATGACTTCACATGAACAGGTTCAGCTTGGGTGGTGCCATCGAAATATTTTATCATTCTGACTGAAAACTCACTGGAAGTACCTCAGTCCACTGCATACAACCAAGTACATTGATTTATCACAGCTCCTACTAAAAGAAACTCTCATTGACACTGTGACACGTAGTCCAACACATTCTGACCTCAGTCTATCAAAGACACCTGCCCAGTTCTCACAAGCCTGCCAATCACTACTGCCCAGCCAGTCACATGATTCGCATGAGGGGGCCAAGATACAGAGAAAAGAGAATTTATATTCTTTCTTTGCTTTGTTCTTTGCCTTCTCTAGTCACTCAGTTAAGATGTTGCTCGTTCTTGTCTTTTCTTTACTCGCAACCTGCAGTACAGCAGAAGAGAAAGGTAGGTTTTTACTCATAAATGGATAGCAGGGGGCTTTCTGTGGGTGACTTTAGGATTGACCATGTGTTTGTAGATTAGTAAATGCTAAAAATAAATGAACACCACCTTTATACCATAAATAGAATGAACAGTTTTGTGGCACTGCAGTCAAATAGTGTACTGTATTTTTCTGTGGGTGGTCATTTCAGTCTAATAATGTTCGTCTGTAGCATTAATGAGATGTGGTTTATAAAGGCTGCTACTTTGGTGTAGCTATCAGTGAGAGCAGGGTGCTACCTACACATTTACTTCACATTTACATGAACTTTGTCTTCAGCACCTACTGTTTGCGAACAATTCAGGCAAAAAGCTGAGTGAGTGCATCTTACCCCATAGGCATGGATGTGGGAAGTTGGGGTGCTGCGGGGCAGAATTCAGAACTGCAACTGCAGTTTTAGTCACACAGAGATTTAAGCTTTTTAATAAATTGAGTGTAGCAAAGACTTATTTGTGCATGTTTTAGAGTGGAGTTTGTATTTTTCTGTTTTTATTTATACTTTTTTTTTTTTTCAAAATCTGCAGTAGCCATGCACTGTTTAAGCACCGAAAGGTATTTTTTAGATGTTTTATTTAATATTTCTAGTATTTTTACTAACAAGAAGACGATAAATTAAAAGTAATATGTGGAAATTTAAGCATTCATTTTTTTGTCATGTTATGGGCTGTGAGATTTTATCACAGCTTTTAGAATTTGAGGCATTCTGGATGTTAATTCATTTGCAATATTATACAGCTTTCTCACTCAGTTAAGAACCATCTACCTTCCTAGTTTCTGACTAATTATCTAAAAATTGAAGTTGCACAGGACAAACATAATAAACTAATTTTATACAATTCTATGCAGTTTCATTGGTTTTGCATTAGTGAAGGCCTTGAGTCCAAACTTCTGAAGGCTGAATGCAGATACGTCTCTGCTTTATGTTGCAGAGACGGTAAAAATATATCACTGTTTAAATCACTGCTGATATGTTGATATATATGCCTTGCAGTGCAAGTTAAAAATGGCCTTCACTGACAGCTTATTTGTATTACCCTCCTGCAGCCCCTGCAGACAGCACCCTCCCCAGACTGACCGATGTATCTGCAGTAGAAGCCTTTATCAACTCGGCCGAGGTGGTGGTCGTCGGGTTCTTCGAGGTCAGAGGCTGTGTGTGTGTGTTTGGGTGTGTGTCGTATTGATGTGTGGGACGCGGGAGGAGAGACGTGTCTGAAAGTGACCGGTGAAGTCGCTAAGCGTCTGGCAGGAATGCAGACTGACAAAGAGAAAATAGCGGTGTATGTGTGGGTGAGTTTCCGTTTGCTGCCGCTGCCATAACCTCCACGTTTGATCCCGGGCGAAACCCGTCAAGGCTGCAAACTCGGGCCCAGGAAATGCCTGCTGTTGTGGTGGCGGAGGGCCGCCGTCCCAGAATGCCAAGCCCTCTGGCCCAACTCGCCGTGCGGAGGAGGAAGCGGAGCAGGAAATGAGGGTGCATCTGAGGCATTGTGGGATTGGCACTTCTCTGGTCTCCATAAACAAACGCGGGAGCTACCTAACATGAACCTAAACACAGTCTGGGAGCAGGGACACGGAGCTGGAAACACAGAGGACAGAACATAATTCAGATTTAACTACTGTTTAAACCTTCAATTGAGAACATAACACAAAACTCTATAAAGGGCTCAGCTTTAACTGTCTTCTCACAAACTTGTTTTTGCCTCATTTTTTCACATTTTAGTGTTAAGCAAAAGGCCTTCTCCACAAATGAGAATGGACATTTAGGTTCTGAACTTAGCTTCCTTAGCTTTTTACTGAACATCCCACGCCTCAACCCATGTTGGAGTTATGATCTTTTCGACTACTAGAGCTCGGTCTCCAATTCGGGTCATAAATGTCAAGAATGAGAAAAAATCCACCCTTCAATTTCCGCTGGCACCCCTATTAGAGTTCCAATGGTATATTAGCGCTAAGCTAACACTGGCGCAAATTTCTGTCTACATTAAAACAGACATTTAAAGCTTGTAACAGACATTCCATATGTTTTATTTGAAGCTTAACGTTTGACGTCATTAACATTTTACCTTGTAGAAGTTTTGCACTGGCTCATAAAAGATCAACCAATGAGAGACATTTTGTTGAAAGGAAAAAAAGTCTCTTCTTAAAATTTCTGATCTAGGACCTCCTGAAGGCCTAGAGTGACAGTTTTTCCTCACAAAATTGATCCCACCCATTGTACACCAAAGCATGATTGTAGTTAATCTATAGTGTAAGGCCTCACTACAGCTCCTGAAGGCCTAACCAAGACCTAGGGTTCCCCCCGGCACAGTGTTATCTCAAAAAATGAATGAAGGTACGTTACATAGCTAAAAACGATAGCAGCAAACATCTTAGAGCCTGAGTTCTCGCTGTACTGTTGCTTCCGTTACTTGTTAGCTACATTAGCCTTGTAGCTCCAGTGCAAAACTAAAGAAGTAAACTACATTCGTGGTAGTGTGGACCAATCATGTTTTGATGTACAATCAGTGGGACCAATTGAGACAATATATCACTCTAGAACTTCTGGAAGTCCTAGATATATCACTGATGGTGAACAAGAGCCGCAGTCTGACCGGTTTTCAGTCAAAAATGGAAAACAGCGGCAGTAGCTCAATGCCAGAACTCTTTACTGAGTCACTGTTAAACTGCTACAATGTAAATATGCCAGTATGTCTGTTACAAGCTTTAAATAAACCATAAAATGTCTTTTACAAGCTTCTAATGTCCATGTTTAATCTAGAATGGCAAAAAATTTGCCACTCGTACCAGCACAACACACACTAACACACCACCACCACGTCAGTGTTACTGCAGTGCTGAGAATGATCCACCTGTCTGATCTACTCAGACCAGCGCAACACACACTAACACACCACCACCACGTCAGTGTTACTGCAGTGCTGAGAATGATCCACCACTTTAGTACCTGCTCTGTGAGCGTCCATGGGGGTCCTGACCACTGAAGAACAGGGTAAAAGGGGGGCTAACAAAGTATGCAGAGAAACAGATGGACTA
>JAILXH010149100.1:895-15878 GCA_023558415.1 Piaractus mesopotamicus
TAGAAGGTACCATATAAATAATGATTTTGTATATATTTAGCTTATTACTATCTTAAGTAATGCCTTGGGTTTAAACAGATCATAATATAATCATTGTAAAGATATAATGTCAGAATATTTAATTGATTTTTAATGTTCTGTTGAGCAGTGAGCAGTTTGAACTGATTCTATAGAATGGCCAGATTATGTGGAATTTTTTCAGACAAACAAAGAAATAAAATCCTGATTGTAACTTTAAGCTGAATATAATTGTGTGCTTATAATTGTGTACTTAAACGTGTTAGTAGTGGTGCTTGCTTTGTGCCTGAACTGTAAAGGATGTGAATCCCTTGTAGCAGGTCAGATCCTGTGTTGGCCTTGTGACTCCAATTTATAATAAATCACAAATTACTTCTCTCAAACTGTAATAGAGTTACTCTCTAAATCCATACCTATCTGTACCAACTAGAAAGTAGTGTTAGTGAACACCATGTAAAAGGCATGTCACTATTCCTGCCTTTACTCTGAACAAGACAAGGCCTTTTATGCTTCATAAAAAAGTACTAAATTATGAATTTGGCTCTTGCTATTTGAAAACCTAGAAACTAGCCAGTAAAAACAGCAAAACAGCTGCCTTGAAACAACATCTTTATAAATAAAATGTAAAGCGGGAGATGTTTCTGAATGAAAATTGACTTTAGGTGAGGTTGGGGCTTTTCAGCGTGGGAGATTTGTCCATATGTTTCTTATTAGCAGGTTTAGATGCAGAGTTCGCTCATGGAGTTTAAAGTGATTGAAAGTTATAATTGTGTGCAAAGCGCTATATGTGTGCTACTTCTTCGTGTGTGTGTGTGTGTGTGTGTTTATAGAGCCAGTGGAAGTGATGGAGCAGCTTGTCAGACATGTCTCACACCGTGCCATCTTGTGTCTGCTTGTGTCAGTCACGCTGTTAGTAATCGATCTGAGCAACACCACTCTTATCCCTACATACATGACTTCACCTAACATTCATTACTTACTTCTATCTGTGAGAAAAACAATATCCCCTCTCTCTCTTTCTCTCTCTCTGTCTGTCACTCTGCTGTCTCTATCTCCCTCTCTTATAGCCTTGCTTTATTCTCCCCATTGCTCTCTGGTCTGAGTATTTTATTTTGTAGATAATTTCTGTTATAGGTACAAATGTAAAATATATTGCATTAGCAGAATTATTGGCAAATGTAAGTGAACTGAAAGACAGAGTTATGTTGATGTAATATATGCTCTAATATGAAAGAGACGTACACATTTGAATCAAGTCAATTTATTCCAACGTACATTTGGCAACCATCTCCATGTCCATGGTGCTTAAGATATAAAGCATTACATTTCATACTGCACAGTCCACATGACAGACACCGCAGTCACAATCATTTTCTTTTCTTTTTTTCATTTGTTGTAAGCTAATTAACTCCTTAATTGGTCAGGAACCATCGAGACTGTATTCAGTAGCTACTGAAGTACTGTAAATAAGTTGTTGGGAAGTGTTATATTGAGTAAATGCAGTCAATTATTAGGTAACTACAAAGAAACTAATATGTAAGTCATGTAGTTATTAGGTGAGGAAATTAAGTGTGGGTTTCAGAGCAAGTTGTAAGGGTTTAAACACTGAAAAGAATTGATGTACTCCTTTTATAGAGAAGAGTTGTTGTAGAATTGGAGCATTTTGGGAGAAACAGGTCAGGCCTCTTGCCAAAGAATCTAAAGCGTTGGATGTTAATTTGCATTTATTTGCTCATCTGCAGGTCACTGCACATGAGTTTTTTTTTGTTTTTTTTTCTTTCTTCATGTTATTCCTGACCCAAATATACTTTTAATTTTACATGTTTAACCCACCACAGTGGTGTTTTGTGTTTTAGTTACCTAGTTACCTAGTTCATTAAGATATTTGATTACTACTGTGTTTGTAGTCTTGGCGACTGGCATAACCTCATGTAACTGCTATACTATGATGTTCAGTGATTTTTGCTTAAAAGAATTACTAAAATGAAAGATAAATAAATGCTAATTAATATAACGAATAAAACAACCACAAATAATATATTTTCATGGGACCCTTGGCTCTTGGGGGCCTTAGGGAGCTGCCTATCTTTGACTAGCCTACCTTAGCACCTGTACGTGGTTTCCCTAAAAAGCAAAGTTGTTTAGGCTTTCAAGATCTGAGGTGGCCCATTTCCACCCCCTTGATTACCAACACTGGCCAGATCTAGGCCAGCCTTTCCTAACTCTAGTCCCCTAGTCCAGCTGCTCAGCAACCTTTACACATTAAAATCATGAACGATAAAAGCCATAAAGCTTATTTCTATTGTGGTCCCTTACAGTATAAACATGAAACAAAAAGACAACGTAATGTGGGTGGCATTGTGGCGCAGTGGGTGGCGCTGTTGCCTCATGACCTTGCTGTGTGGAGTTTGCATGTTCTCCCTGTGTCTGTGTGGGTTTTCTCCCACAGTCCAGAGACATGGGGTTGGGCCAATTGTGTGTATGTCTGCTCTATGATGGACTGGCGACCTGTCCTGGGTGTTTCCTGCATTCTACCCAATGGGCGCTGGGATAGGCTCCATGACCCAGGAGGATAAGCGGCTTAGAATATGAATGACAATGTAACATGAAAATATACATAGACAATGGAAACAACAGGGTGGAATTTCCATTTGATGCACTATGCATGTAACATAAAGATGGTTAATTTGATAATGTGCTACTAAATAGTCATTGTTTTTTCCAGTAAGAGTTGATTATTAGCTACTGCTATGGCTCAGTTGTAGGGAAAGCACAGCACACAGTGGGGTGTCCAGGAATGGTGTTGGAAAACTGAGAATCCAGGCAATGTGTCCTTTGATCAAATAAACCTGACCATTGTATTTGACTGTGGTTTCCTCCCTGTTGTGTTTCCGCAACAGAAGCTGTCGAACCTGAGTTATTCATGTATTGAACACAATGCCAACTTCTGTAGGCCTCCTTAAACTTTCTCTCTCTCTCTCTTTCTCTTTCTCTTTCTCTTTCCGTTTCCACTCATTGTCCCAGTCATCTGCAGAAATGCTCTCTGGGTTTACGCTCTCATAATGGCCGCAGGCTAAACTCTTTTATTCATCTGCCGTGCAGAGTGGATGGATCAGGCTCTTCGTCCGGAGCGAAAAGCTTTCAGGGAGCTTTCTGATTACAGCCAGGGCTCCATGCTGCGGAGGCATGCCCAGAATACTAATGCCACCTGTCAGATGGAGCTGAATTGGTCTGGATGGATGGGAGCAATCCAGGGATGGAGAATGATTGTGTGCAGTGAATACACCATGTCTACTGGATACACTACGGCCCAGTGGACGAGCAGTAGAATAGCAACAACAAAAGTGTATTGAAGATAGATAGGGATCTTGTGAACCTTTCTAATTTTTTATTTTTTATTCCGGAGAAAATTGTGACTACAATGTCTAGAACAGTGCCCATGAAGTTGAGCTATTGCCATACTATCAGTCAGTATAGTTTAACCACTTAAAACCACAGGCTTATCACATACTAAAGCTTATTATACAGTAACTACAGGGAAACTTCAGTGCAAACTCTCTGAGCATTTTGCATGTTACATGTGTGATAAAACTTTGGGCTCGCTGGTGGGCCCTTGCCATTTAAGGGGTTAAGCTACTAGAAAAATGCACAACATAATTGCACAACTGAATCTGAATACACACAGCAGTAATAACGATGAAAGTCAGTAGATCAGTTGCGTGTGGTTAGTGTCACATCCATTCCACCTCTTTTTAATCAACCGTCTTGTTTACTGTGTAATCAGTGTCTGTGTGCATAGACTCTTGGTGTTTTGTTTGTCAGTGCAAAGTCATTTGGTTCTACATCATAACCCGTGCCTATGTAATTTGATCTATTTCATCATTGCTATTCAAATATTGGGTGCAATGGCTAGCACTGTTGCCTCACAGCAAGAAGAGCCTAGGTTTGATTCCCCGGCCAGGTGACCAGGGTCGTTTCTGTGAGGAGTTCACATGTTTTCCCTGTGTCTGCGTGGGTTTTCTCTGGGCGCTCTGGTTTCCTCCCGCTGTCCAAAGACATGCAGTTAGGCAAATTGGAGATGCTAAATTGCCCCTAGGTGTGAATGTATATGTCTGTGTGTGTGTCCTCTGATGGATTGGTGGCCTGTCCAGGGTGTTTCCTGCTTTCCGTCCAGTGAGCACTGGGATAGGCTCCAGGAAGGGAAGCGGCTTAGTAAATGTGTGTGTGTGTATTCAAATATCTGAACTTTTAAATAATTCTGAATGTTATTCAAAGTTCAGATATTTTATATTGCTGTGAAGAAAAAATAAACACATGGTTATTCTTGAGAGATGTTGATTTAGTGATTTGTCTTTGTATTTTAGGTGTATTTGATTTAATATACCTCCAGCTGGCCTATAAAACAATAACTTTGTGTACAAATTTGTCATCGTTTTGTTTGAAATTCCATTTATATTTCCACTTAAATGTCACCATTTCACTTCACATTAGGCAAGATATTAGCTGGACATTCTGTGCAGTTCTTACAAAGTAAAAAAAAATCTTTATAAAAATTCGAACGACACAGCCTTTATTTGAATACCTGATTAGATCAACAAATACAGAGATGTTTGGACATCCATATGTTCGAAAAACACACCTATTTCTAGTAAACATGATTGACTCAAATCTGATGCAAATTAGCTAGTTTAGCAAATTCCTATTTGCCTCTAAATTATGTGGGGTACAGCAGGGTTGAGACTTTTCTAAAAACACTAGAAGTGTTTTTGTTTTTTAAGGGCGCATATCATTGAAAAGTAAATACTTAATTTAATGGGTACTTAATTTAATGGATTAACATCATATTAACATCAAATGCACAGGCTAAAAAGGAGGTCTGGCTTGATGTGTATATCTCAAAGGCAAAATCAACATATTGACAATAATGGATGATTCACTTACATACTCGAAAACCACGTCCTTCACCAAGTTTTGACTGAATTCTTTTTGAATGCTCTTTTATTGAGCTCACAATCATCAGATTCATCCTCTAGGGGAAGGGGCCCAAAGCACAAAGTTACAAAATGTTCTTCTGCATGTGGCATGCAATTACACATTTCCACCAGTGAGGTCTCAAAATGCCCAAAACCTACATAATGGCTTTTATATGTATAAGTATATATTGAAAATATCATACACAAACACATATTAAAGTAAAACGATCCATATCATGGATGGATATCAATGGAGTGTTCATTGCTTTGTTTTAATATAACATTCATTCCCCAATTCATACAGGGTATATATAGATATGGAAACTAAACTGGAATCAGCCATAATAATGTCTAGAACAGCAACACATTTACATAAATCTACTATTTCAGACTACATCAATTTAGCTTCACCCATTCTTACCACCCAAGATATAACGAGTGTTTCAGTCTGGACTGTTGTTCAAATGATGCACAATGCAGGACAGTCAGAACATAGGTCATTAACAAAAACTCTAAGAGAAAAAAGAGAGGTTGGAAAATGGTCAGGTAAAAATAAAGTTTTATTGTTATGACCCAAACAAAATCATAAGTGCACAAACCAAAAATGTGGAACTCTACATCTTTTAATATGAATGTAATTCATTACTGGCTTGACAATGTATTGTTCTTTTAATCTGAATTAAGACAATTAAGACAGCAGAGTAATTACATTAAAGGAAATCCTAACCCCAAACAGGCATCACTCCTCACTCGTCACTGGAGGAAGCAAGAATATATTTGAAATTCAAGTCTGTTATTCCATTATAGCAAATCGCATAACCATACAGGCTGGACCTGAAACTGACTGACAGGCATTATGACGCTGAGCTCTCATTCTAACAGCTTTCCTGATGTGAACAGAACCAATCACCTTTCACTCAGTTTGAAAGTAAGATTGAGTTGTTTTCTGATATTGCTGCTGACAGAACTCATGCCAGCTGGAACTGAAACTAATAGGATCCAGACATTTTCATACAGAGGGACATTTCCCCGTGGACTGACCTAGATAAATCGACACTGGTACTTAAGAGTTGATTTCAAATGCCATTTCTGCATACTGGCAACAAAATAATAACATGGGTCATGGTAGCAATACTGTGGGATTTTTCAGGATTATGCAGCCTTTGCTATTAGTCTAAAAATGTGTAACTGTGAAGCTGGGAATGTAGAGTTCATCTTGATTTTGACAGAGGCTAGAGAGAGAGAGAGAGAGAAAGAGAGAGAGAGAGAGAGAGAGAGAGAGAGAGAGAGAAAGAGAGAGAGGTTTTAGTGCTCTCTGTTCTGCGAGATAATGAATGCTTTGTCAGGGAAAATCCATCAACGGTCACCGGAGGGGAAGGAAACGTCAGGAAAAGTTATGGTTTGTTGCCTTTTAACCCACGTGGTTTGGGCCAGCAAAGTAATTGAAGAGTAGAACATGTCATGTTGGTGTGCTTCATCTATTTGTATTGCTGTCTGGCAGTACAAATAGAAATATTGCAGTAGCGACACAATACACAAGAAATTGGAACCTTTTTTCCCAGTACTGAAATGGATACAATCAAACATACAGAACACATGAAGTGATTTTAATGGAAGTAAATGTATGATGAATAGTCTTATTTTCTGCAAATGCTTTGGGTGATTTCATTTTATAAATGTAAACCCTTTAAAAGTGGTTCTTCAATGGTGCTTTAGGAAAGACAATGGTTTATTTCTTATACTCAGTCATATTCAGTCGTATGTAAGTATGTAAGTTATTTTCTAAGTGAAAATAAGTACACATTTAAACAAAATATGTATACATTTTTTCAAGTATGTTCAACTCAAGCCTTGCAATGGACTGGCCAGGGTGTATCCTGCCTTCTGCCCAATGACCGCTGGGATAGGCTCCAGCACCCTCCCATGACTCAGAAGGACAAGCGGTTTAAAAAAATGTGTGTGTGTGTGTGTGTGTGTGTGTGTGTGTGTGTGTGTGTGTGTGTTCAACTCAACAAATAAACAGAAGTCATATGCTAAAATTTGACATATATAAGTTTGTTCCTTTCAAACTTTATATAAGATGTTCTAAATGACTTTCACTTAGAAAATCAACAAAACATGTCATTTGACTGGTGTTGTTCAAAATTTTGCATACAACTGTACATACACCATTAAAAAAGGTGGTTCTTCAGGGGTTCTTTAGTAAAGACTTTGGTTTTATATAGATCCATGAACACTCAAAAAACCATTTGCGTGAATAAAAGGTTCTTTGCATGGTGAAATCGTTCATCAGATTGATGGATGATTCTATAAAGCACCAAAAAAAGGATCCTTTTGTTATTACAATAGGAGAGGGGATCACAAGGTTTCATCGCAACAATAGAACCTTTTTCATGGTGAAACTGGTCATCAGATTGATGGAGAATGTGTTGTATATGGTTTTATATAGAACCTTTTTGAAAAGGGTTCTATGTAGCATCAAAAAACGTTCTTCTATTGTTACGATGAACCCTTGTGAACCCTTCTTCTATTGTAACAATAGTCCTTTTTTTTTGGTGTGATATATAACCATGTACAACCCCTTATTTCATCAATCTTAAGAACCATTTCACCATGCAAAGAACCATTTAAGCACGCAAATGGTTCTTTGGGTGTTTATGGTTCTATACATACCATGCTTTTTAAGAGTGTAATTAAACGGTTCTTGTTGTTTTTAAAAAACGGCTCTATATAGCACCAAAAAGGGTACTTCTTTGGTACTTTACAGAGTCATTTTAGTTAAGAGTGTTGTTTTTATCATTGTTTGCTATTAGTGAACTATGCCACTAATGTGTTGTATGTCATAGCCTGTACATATAGTGGGGTCCAGAAGTCTGAGACCAGTTTTTATATGTATCTTTGCCTTAAATGCCCTGCTTGTATCTCTCCACCATGAATATATAATAATTTTAAAAATATGTTTTTGACCAGGGGTGTCCTATCTTATCCACAGAGGGCCAGTGTGGCTGCAGATTTCCACTCCAGCAAAACAGGAGGTCACCTGATGAAATGCTTGAAGACTAAGACCAACTGACTAAACAAGTAGAATCAGGTGTGCTTCAGCTTGTTTGGAGTGAAAACCTGCAGACACACTGGCTCTTTGCGGGTAAGATTGGACACCCTTGTTTTAGACCAACAGCTTATATTAAAACCATTGTAAAACAAAGTCTCAGGAACCAAACAAAGTATTTGTAACTATTTAATGTAATAACTTTCTGTGAGGGAGCTTTTAGCGGCATTAAACTCTTCAGACGTCTGGTTCCCATCAACACCACTGTGAACAATTCGGACTTGGTAAGTTTCTCAAGAATGGAGCATTTCACATCAGACCACTCTGAGTAACTTTCTTTGACTCTTAACAACTTAGTTGCGGACATGCAGACATTTTTTTTAAAAATTCTAGAGTTGGCCTTTAATGCCTTGGTAGAAAAAGGTAAGGTTTTTTTTTTTTTTAATGTTCATGCAACTCTGAGGTAGATTTGATCTACCCATCGTGTCTTCATTAAAGCAAAAGTGTGACACACTGAATACTAAGAACCTTAGAATATTTTGGAGATTCTACTTTACACTCAAATAATGCTGATAATGAAATTTGTACTATAAAAAGCTTTGTATTAAATTACAAGGGAATGCAAAATAGAAGCATTTTCACCAGTGATCTCAGACTTTTGGATCCCATTGCAATTATGTGCAAACCTTTACTTACTCACTCTGGGAACAAACTATCTGATCTTTTCCTTTTACATTTCTTTTATCTGTTCGATAGGGCTTCCTGACTCTGACTGTGACTCTCCTTCTTTCTCTCTCGCTCTCTCTTTCTTTCTTTCTCTCTCTCTTATTAACCTCCTTAGCTTCTCAAGCAGGGCAACTCAATGCAACCCCCCTCACCCCAAAGGGAAATGATTTATGTGTGTTGTAGCGTTACCACCGAGATAACCCTTATCTCTTTAAACTTTCTAGTGAACACTGGTTTTGAGCAGGTTGGTCATTCTGAGCTTTATATCATTTCTGTCATAACAAACATGTATCTCTGAAATGGTAAGTTTACTGGAGAGAAAAGAAACATTTCAGCTTTAACGTATGTTAAAGGGCCTTTATCCTACTTTTTTCCTTTTATTTTTTTCTCTGTCCTCTCATGACTTTATGCAACAGGACTGATTTTAATGTATTTCTACATGATCATTTTCCAGCCTCTCTTTTTCCCTCAGAATTAAACAGGCTGTTTTTGTTACTGTGCCTTTGAGACTAATATATCACTGCTGTTGGAAGAAAACCTTGTATTTCCATTTTTGTCAGTTTTTGACATAATTTGAAAATGCCTGTTGTCCTTTACGTTGTAAATTTCATGAAGAATGGACCAAAAGAAACAGCCCAAAATGACTTAGAGGAAAAAGTCTGGTTCCATTGACTTACATTAAAAGTAAAGTAGGTTTTTTTCTTTTTTCCTGTAAAGTTAATATTTTTGGAGATACGAGGTTTTCTTCCGACAACAGCGATGTGGTAATGTTCTGCTTTGTTCTGATTGGCTCTCTTCATTATGCCTCATTCAAAAGCAGTCCAGGCTGAAACACTCCCTATAACTTTATCATGAATGAAGCAGGTGATGTATACAATGTAGAATGCTTAGTATGTATAGAATGAATGGAGAAGAGAACTTTATGCTTTGAAACTTTTTTACATCAAACAAAAAAAAAAAAAAATGAAGATCAGAGACATGGACTTCAGTTAGCAAAGCATTTAAGTCGCATGTTTACTTGAGTTATGACTTAAGAATTAAGACCATGTGAGATTTTGCCTTGTAGTTTTACTATGTTCATGCACAGTGTTGGGTGGGTTTAAGTGCATTGAATTGTGGGTATCGTGGTCAATTGCAGTAATTATTACCTTGGTAACTGTAGTGTAACTTCACTGTCGCAAAATGCAACAATATTTTTTAGGTTTTTTTGTTTTTATAATAAACCTAACTAATAATTAAAGTATTTGCAATAAATGCCAAGTACTTCATCAACATTCCAATCCAACTTATCCTTTTTGGAAAAGGGAATGTGTCAAAAATGTGGGTATTATCCCAGAGCAGTAGTGAAGTTAAACTCGGTCTGGCCCGGGAGATTATAGGAAAAGCTCCCCTGAATCATTGTGTCCACAGCCTGGAGGCAGAAATCAGGAAAAGTGAACAGCAGTAATTACTGTAACACCATTCTCCTTACAGTTGTGGCAGATTTGATACGGCTTCAAACAACAAACCTGTCATTCTAGAAACACCTTCAGTCTGAAGGACAGAACCAAGCACTGATGTTATATGCAGTAAATGAGGTGTTACATTAAATTGGTGTGGTTAGCTAATCTAGCTGAAATTTTAATGAGAGTTAATGAGTTACAGATCACATTCCATTGATTAGCTGTTATGCTAGCTAGCTAGCGCACTTACAGAGTACAGGTTAACTAACTGTTTCAAGTTGTTTTGCCTTTTGATTTTAAGCATCACATTTACTGCATATAGTGCTACAGTTCTGTCTCTCAGACTCGGTTCATTTTTTCTATAATGAAAGGTTCATTACTCAAAGCTATATGGAACCAGACAGCTAATAACGAGACTGACAGTCTCTACTAAATACTCTACTAAAATTCAACTTGGACTCACAACCTGGAGACTCGACTCAGACCTGCACCCCGGAGACATAAGATTCGACATGGACCTGAGTCTCGAGTATCTAGCGTGCGAGTCTGAGTCGAATCTTAAGTATACTCGAGACTTGACTCGGACTCACACCCTGGAGACTCGAGCCTCGACTCAGGTTCACACCCTGCGGTCTTGACGTGGACTCGCACCCTGGAGACTTGAGATCTGGCTTAGACTTACACCCTGGAGACGTGGTCAGATTTGCATCCTGGAGACTCGAGACTCGTCTCGGACTCGCAGCCCGGAGACTCGAGACTCGACTCAGACTGGCATCCTGGAGTTTCGAGACTCGCACCTTGGAGAGCTGAGACTCGAATGAAGTGACTTGTGCGTAAGACAATGAGTTTGTCAATGATATGAGCCCTTTAGTGTAATGACACTATATGTATTATTTCAAGTAACTTTGGAGTATTTGTATTGCTCCGAAATTGTATTAAAAAAGACTTTCCGTCTTGACATGACTTGACTTGACAGCAACAGTATGAATACCTCTTATGTAATAAATCATGTTCACACTCCGTTTGGTCATTCATTTACAGATCAGGAGTATGTCATGCATGTAGCACGGTCTTTGTGGCTATAAACACAGCTGACAAAATTCTCACTGACTTCTACATAAACGTTCCATTCTTTTTAGATCCAGGGTCATGCATGGTATTTATTTGCCCAGGGAGAAGAAAAACACAGCTAACATTTTCACAGTGGCTTTAAATTAGAGGACAAACACAAGAGGAGAGATATAAACAGAACTCTGGGCAGCCGTCCGTGACACGTCATGCTGAAGGAATGTTACAGAGACCATGGTGTGTGTCTGTTTTGAGGGAGACAGAAAATACAGTAGCATACCAAAGAGAGGCCTGATCTGATTTAAGTGTTGTGATTGGAATAGAGAGAGAGAGAGAGAGAGAGAGAGAGACCTACCTATTCAAAGTAATTGTTCCAAAGAATGAAATTGACTCATGGGCAGTGGAGAGTGAAATGACATTGCTAGATGAAATTGGCTATTCTGTTGCTTCTAAATGTAGAGACATAGCACTCATTTAATGATGCTCATCAGCACGTTTACCGAGAGAGGAGAAATGCTGTTTCTCTGAAATCAGTCAAGGAGAAATTGCACCACTAACCGTATTTGCAATGCCTAAAAAACATTTTGGACTCAAATACACAGAAGTGAAATGGAACATAAGAAATTGATACTTTTAAAAGGTTCTGCTAGTTCTGCTACCTGCTTTCTAGAAAATAGATATTGACATGGTGGAGGTTTAAATGATAGTTTGGTGAAAAAATCTAATTGACACCAAAGTAGTCAGTTTTGTGTCTGAAGATTGCTTTTTTAGTTTTCTGCTGAAGCTGTGAGGTTATTGTAGCTATCAAGTAACAGAAACTTATACCCCAACAATTTTTAGCATTGTTAAAAATAGTATGGTGCAAACTATACGCCAAAATCATCACACACTTGCCTCAAACCACATTAAGTTGTTAAGTACACACAAATAGACTTGTTTATGTGGTTTCTGGTGCTGTAAGACATACAGTGGCCCCAAATGTTTGGTATTTGGACACTTTAACCACTGGTAACATTTTCAACCACCTTGAACACAACATCTTTTAAAAGTGCAAAACAAAAGAAGCAAACTTCAGATACCGGCCATGTCTTGGTTTTTAGACTGCATTTGGATTAAAGCAGGGATGCACAACTCTGGTCCTGGAGAGCTGGTGTCCAGCACAGCTCAGAGGTTTCCCTACTCAAACACACCCACTAAACCTGCCAATTAACAGGTAAGTGTAATCAGGTGTGGTTGAGCAGGTAACTCACCGAACAGTGCATGACACTGGCCCTCCAGGACCAGAGTTGTGCATCCCTGAATTAAAGGAAATTTGTGTAAATTGGATTTCGCACCAAACTATTGCTTAAAGGAGAGCTAAAAATGCCTGTCAGTCGAGGAATGTGACCATATTTTTGGGGGTAGTTTTGGAAGGCGCTCTGAAGAATGATTTAAAAGCCATTTTCACACCACTGTGCAGGATCAGTGAAAGCCACAGACAGATGTGACCTAATTCTGGGTTCTTTGTTTTTGCCTATAGCATCCAGAGTTTTCCAAAAGCGGCTCTTAAGCTCACTCATAAAAGCCACTGAGATGTCTCTTAAGACTGTGGTGGCCATAGCACAGAATTTAACAAAATATTTTGTATGAATTAAAAAATAATAAAATAAAAAATTCAACCATTAAAACCTTTAAATGGCCAGGACTCACTAGAGGGCCCAAAGTTTTATTATACACTTCTATAAACTAAGAATAGCTCAACTAGTTTGCATTGAAGTACTGTAGTTACTGAATAATAAGGCTTGGTATGTAATAAGACAGGAATTTTAAGGGGTTAATTTCAAGTTATTCATATTTCAGGGGATATTTCTAAGGAGATTACATATAAGATAATGCACTTGCACAAGGAAGGGGAAAGACAAAGGAAAAAACCCTGAGTTTCTAAACTCAGTCAGTCCTGTTAGCTTTAGAATTTATCTTTGGAACTCTGAAATAAGATTTTAGTGCACATCATCTGCTTTAATTAACACAGAAGGAGAACTGTAGAAGTCATTAACTGGAATCTGAACTCTTTAACTCTTTCATGTAAAGGTGCTGGATTTTGAAAAATAGCTGTTTTTCTGTGTTATGGGCCCTTACTGACAGTTAACTCTGCAGCCTCTTTGCACAGCCCCCCTAGAATGGAAATAGACTAGGATATTTTTACTTAATATATTTACTTAATTTCCTGTAACTCTGTTATCAGATTAACTAGGACACGATTTGCTCTCTGTGTTGAGATTCTAGTGAGCAATGAGGGGTGAAAGGGGAGGGGTGAGAACACCCTGCTGTGAAAAACAATTGACACCTCGCTGTAAAGACGACCGTGTTGAGATAAAACTGACAGCACAACTACAGCCTGCTTGATATCAAAACATTGTGTTCAAATGCCTCAATTAAATGATTTACGCAAACGCTTTATAAATGTTGACTTGTTTGTGCGCAGTACAAAGACACATTTTTATCAAAATACAGTAGTATGCAAAGGTTTGGGCATTACTAGTGAATGTATCCTACGTTTTGTTAAGACATCCTTTACAGAGAACACATTTCTGCACACTTTAATGCACAATGACTGTTTATTTGCTAAATGCTACATATTGAAAAATAAACACAAAATGTGGCCTGTACAAAAGTTATGGCACATTTTATATTTTATTTTTGTTCAATATGTTAAACTCAGGACTGGCAGCCTGTCCAGGGTGTTTCCTGCCTTCCACCTAATGAAAGGTGGGATAGGCTCAGGACACCCCGCAACTCAGAAAGATAAGCAGCTATGGTTGTGTGTGTGTGTGTATGTGTGTGTGTTAAACTCAGCAAATAAACAGTCATTGTGCATTAAAATGTGCAGAAGTTTGTTCTCTGTAGAGGATGTGTTGCTTGTTTTCACATAGATAATCAACAAAACGTAAAAATAATAAGGTAATTTTATTAAATCTTTGTATATGACTGTATATTGTATCAACGTCACTGAAGGAAAAAACGCATAGTTTAACTGAGGGACATACTAAACAGGCTGGAATTACATTTTATTGCTACTCTACAGGGAGTTCAATGTTTGTGTTATCTGCAGTCTGGCTGTTTTTTGATAAAATGACATGAACTAGTGACGAAGCTGAACTAGGGAAGCTGATTCCAAAAGAATCGATTCTTTGACTCCAACACATCTGGGAGTCAGCGTCAACTTTTTTGTCAGGGTCAACTAATGACAGTGAAAAGAGTTAAAATGCTAGGAGTCACCTCTTCAACTCTGCAGACTCTGTGTTTTTACTAGTAATTGGCTGGAGGGACACGTTGACTGTGTAAAGAGTCCGAGTTTGAGTAGTGTAACTTTAATTACCAGGCTTTAAACGATGCCACCGCTGCTCACCAGCCGCTGCAAGCACAAACTGCTCACAAAAACGTTTTCACTATGTCCTGCACAGCTCTGCAGCCCAGTCTACATGTTTTTCATGATTAGGGTTGCAACAAACAATGATTAGAAACGGTAAAGGGAACAAAAATGAAAACCAAGAACAATATTTTTCACACGTTGTGGAAAAGAGGAGCAAGACAACATCCAGCTGCAGCCAACTGGCTCGTTTTCAAAGAACTGAAAAATAATTTGAAATGGTTCATTTTCACACGGTAACATAAATGATTTTCTCAGTAGATCACGCCAACGCACCCCCCAAGCCCCCCCCCCCCCA
>JAILXH010149119.1:1468-12996 GCA_023558415.1 Piaractus mesopotamicus
ATGGATTTAGAAATAAATGAAAATTGAGCACTATTCCCCTCGACAAAACTCTACTGTCACTCAAAAATAGCATTTCAAACAAGATCCAGAGCCGAACAAAATTTAATAGAACGCCATTACGATGACCTGTTCAGCCACATTTATAACTGCTGGGCATGGCCTCGCTAAAAGGGTTTCACCATCTTCTCTCACCTCTCAACCCAGCGAATACGTGACTCACGTCTCTGCTTCACATCAGCCCATGGGCTACAGATGATCCGTGACAGCCAATCTCCTGTCTTATATCATGGCGCTCTCTAAGGGCTCTACAGGTCAAAGGGTCGGAACCGACTGCTCCCTTACCAGCCCTACCAGTGACCGCCTCTGTTCTGCTCTAGTTCCCCATCCACCCGGCCCCCTGTGCCTCTGCGGCAGGAGTTACTATAATGCCAGCTGACGGACTGACAAGCGGGTGATTGCTGCGAGGCTGAGGAGGGAGCACTCAGTTGCTGCTCCTTTAACGGCCTTTTTAAAAGCCTACAGAAAGACTCGCGAGCGAAGGCAGCCACTGGAGGCTGCAGAAAAGCGCTGACCAAGCAGCATAGGGACAATGGAGGCATAGTCTGCTTCCTGGAAAGCTGCCGTTTGCCCAACCATGGCCAGATGAGTTCCGACCCTGGAGCAATCGCCCCGAATCGGCTGTGTAATCTGTGCAGTTTACGAATAATCAATAATTCACAGTGAACAAATCCTAATGTAATTATTCGCTCAGGGGGAAAACACTGTCCTGTTCAGTCAGAGTCTGAGTTTTGGAGCCTAATGTTCTTTATTAAACACTGGCAGTCGACACTGTTGAGGGTGTTCCTGTAAATATGTGGCCATTTTCCTATTCATGCAGACTGCAGTGTGTCCTGCCTTGCAAGTAAAATGTACACTCATATAAATAAGAGTGCCAAAACAGTTATTTGGAGTGATGCCACAGAAGAAACACAGTTGATTTTCCTAAGGAATCTTGCAATGTATGGTTCTTTAAAGGAATACTCCAGCATTATCCAACCTATGGTTATCTGCCGCATCTGTAGCATACAGTCATTTACCACAGACTATAATTTAGGCATGTCTCCCTGGACAGAAAACCTGTTGACTCCAAGCACGCTTGTAATCTAAGCCTATTATGTGTTCTGAGTCAACAGGTTTTCTGATGAAGACCACCTATCATTTATTTAATCTTCTAACAAAATGGCCATTATCACCACGATTTTTAATTTTTCAGGAAATATGTCTGAGGAGATTACATATAAGATAACCCACTTACATAAGGTTCAAAAATTATTATTACAAAATAGAGAGATAATGGTGCTACTAACTGCGCAAGGCCTGGTAGACCACCAAAACTCTCGCCATCAGATAAACAGCACTTAAAGCTTTCATCTTTGAGAGAGAGGAGAAAATCAGGCTCCACTTTTGCTTCAGATCCAAAAAATCCACAGGTGTTTCTGTCCATCCTTCCACTGTGAGAAGACAACTCAACGCTAAGAGTCTCAAAGGATGTGCAGCTGTCAAGATGCTGCTACTGAGAAAATGAACCAGACAGAAAAGAAGAACATTTTCAAAACAAACAAAGAAGCTGATGTTGTTCTCATAACAATGAGCTGACCACTCCAGACCTTAGTCCAGACCTCAACATCACTGAATGTGTTTGAGATTGCTCAGATCATGATAAGAAGAAAATGCAACCAACTTCTAAGACTGAACTTTGAAAGTGTAGAAAAATATCCTGCAGATTTCTTTGAAAATTTGAAAGCGAGTCTCTTGACGAGAATGGAAGCTATAATGATGGAAAAGGGTGGAAAAAATTATATTTAGTTGTTGAAGCTTCTGTACGGAGCCCCGCTGGTGACATCCTGTATAAACAAAAATAATGCGTGGCCACAACTTAGAAAGGCGTAAGAATGAGATAAGTAAGTCATGGCCACGACTTAGTAAGGCGTAGGAACAACTTACTAAAGCATGGGAACAAGATCCTAATGCGTGGCCATGACTTTGTAAGGCATTATCCCATTCCCACACCTTACTAAGTTGTGCCCATGACTTAATTATCTCAATCCCACGCCTTACTAACTCGTGGCCATGCATTGGGATCTCGTTCCCACGCGTTAATAAGGCATGGCCATGCATTATTTTTATTTATATGGCATGTCACCAGCAGGGCTCCATACTTCTGTGTTATTTTCTGTTAAATATATGTTTTCTGCTTTGTTTCTTGAATAACTTGTACATAATTGCCGTTTTGACTGGAAATTAAAAAAATAATGGGTGGTCTCTGACTTTTGCACGGTATTGTAACTTGGAAAACACTGAGATATTCTTTTAAAGATCCATTCAGTAAAAGGTTCTTAAACAACCAAAAGTGGTTCTTTTATGGCATTGTGCCAAAGAACCTTTTTGGTGCCACTTTTTAAAAATGTGTATTGTTACAGTTGTCATGTGATAAGTTGGCCTAGACCTGTTAAGTGTTTAGAGCACACTAGCGTACTCGCTGGGTGCTCTGCTCACATTATAACCTTTAATACTTCACTGTGAATGTTCTGGGGTTGTTATTACTTTGACACTCAGAGTAGGTTGGATCATACCTGAATTCCATAGAGCTCTAGTCTGACAGGTACTGTGTGTATTCTTACACGAGTGCTAACTGTGCAGCAATATAGCTAAATTATTGACTATGATTGTATCATTGTTGCTGCAGGCCTTCTCATCAAATTTTAAACAACTCTGTTCTTAATCTTAAGATGTGTTAGACACGGTCTGTATGCTGCTGTTGATAAACTGTTGTGAGCTGGAGTGTGTGTTCATCTGAGCTCCTCTTATAAGAACGCTGTTGGTCATATTTAAAGGTACTGTATTCCCTCACACTCTCAATAAGCATTATTAGATCATTTCAAAGGCATTTCAGCCATAAACTATATCCTGAATGTTGAAAATGTGAGAAGTGTCAAGGCTGTGTGCCTGGAAATACTTGCAAAGTCCTGTGTGAGTCATAGTGAATTCAGTGGTGGTTAACTGCCCTTTCATTTCAGCCCTTTTGGAGTCGACACCGATGCCCCTTATTCAAATGGCAGGGTTATTCAACCAATAATTGTGAATGTCTGTTCACTTAAAAAAAATCTTGCTTAAAGATGTTCAGGCAAACATGGTATTACATAAGACAAACAAGTTTTAATTAATTATTTCAAAAATTAGTTTTTTATTTGGTTATGCAAATATACACAAATAAGCACTTTTTTTGCTTTTTAAGCCAAAATATTATTATACTTTAACATTTAACAATTTGACTTTTTCCATATAAATAAACAGTTGCTGTTGTGCTACATGTATATGTTGAATTTTAGATATAGCTCTGCTTCAGTCTTTTTTATAAGTGCCAGATTCAGTCCAAAATGAGCTTAAAACATCTTGCAATCATTAGAGTCTCATCCATGCTATATTGCTTAGATGATTGAATGCAATTTTAGTTATGTTATTACTGTTCTGTTTAAAAGTTAAAACAGAGTCCAGAATTAGACCAATATTTCTAATTTCAACTTTTGTCTGTAGAGCCAGATTTCTCAGTCTGTTAAATATCTCTTTGCTTAACTACCAATAAGAAGCATTTCTGTCTTGTCTCATTAAGTTGAAAAAAATGTGTCCCAGCGGCAACATATACAAAGAAAATAAAAGTGGGCCAAGTACAGAGCCTTTTGGAACACCACAGAGAATATCATGCTTGTCTCAGACATGTTCACCTGCACTAACAACATACTGTCTTCCAGTTAAATCAGTAGAAACCCATTTTAACCAAGTTTCAGAAAGTTCAAGTTTCAAGCTGTTTAAGCTGACTGCTCAGTGATCTATAGTGTTAAAAGCAGTTAAATCTAGTAGTGCCAAAGCCTCACGTACATCGGCATTTATTGTTAGATCATTTACTATATGCACTAAAATTGTTTCAGTGCTATAATTTGATCTGAAACATTTGTAAAATATGTATATATCAAGAACTACTGCAAGATGTAGTCTCTTTAGATTTTGCAACTAAAATGAAAGTGCTATATAAATAAAGATTATTGTTATTATTATTATTATTATTATTATTATTACTATTAATATAATGCAGTATAAGACATTTTTCCATTTGCACAAAGATGTTCAATCATTAGATGATTAATCATTAGTTCTTTGCATAGAAAATTCAAATAGCTTCCATATTAGAAGTACAGCTTTCTCTAATGGATTCTAAAAATATGTTTCCATTCTGGGCATGTCTTTGACACATTTTAAACTTTTTATCCACCTTTGCTTTTCACATAGTGCAACAAGTATTCACAAATGTGTGTGTCTGTGATGAATGTAGTGGCTTTACTCAGAATAGGAAGAGGCAAAGTGCCCAAGGCCATTTCGGGATCTTTCAGGAGGAAATCTCAGCGGCTTTGCATGCATGAGTGCACACAAGCCGAAGTCACCAGCGTGCCGCTGGCGAGCATGATGCAGAGTAGATTGAGAGAATGCATTTTTTCCGGCCTAAGATTGTGTTTTTCATTAATCTCAATGTTGAACCTTCCCCCGCAACACAACAATAGCATCCCCCACGGGATACACAATGAAAGAACACCCACATAGTCCTGACGAGAGTTACAAACGCTTTCAAACAACACTCGTCCTACTACCTCCCCACTCTTTGTGTTGTACAAGGTTTTTTTAAAGGGCCTATATCATTGAAATAAAAGAGAAAAAATCAAATAATAATCATTTGAAATAAATGAGTTTGATGTTGCATGTAAATGTTGTTTCAAAACATGCAATCCACTGCCAGGTCCATTATATGCAAACTAGGCAGCAAAAACAGCCCATTATGAATTCACTGTTTTGTGATGTCACAAAAAAACAACAGATTTACATATCTTCCTATTCAGCCTACAACAACCTAGGTCTACCCATTCAAATTGAAATTATATGGATTTTTTCAGCCTAGGCTGCTTTTTGAAAGAAGCACAATACATGACAGCCAATCAGAACACAAGTAATATACTTGTTTTGTCTTAAAGGCACAGTAATAAAAACAGCCTGTTTAAGTCTATGGCCATATAAAAATGAATTATGTCTGTTTTTGGTATACGAACCCTCACAAATGTCATACGTGGGCAGGTGGACTACAGGGAAAAAATAAAACACAAGAAAATGCAGGATAAGGGCCCTTTAAATAGAGAAATCAATATCCAGCTAGATGTTGTAATATGTAGCTGGTCGTCAATGACCAGTCAGTACTGTTTGAGACTGCATGCTCGTGCTGACAGAGTGTTGAAGCACTAAATTTGAACTGACCACCCGCTGTGCTCAACCCAGTCACCTGCAGAGCGCGGTAAGGTGCGAGAAAGCAGCTGTGTGTGTTGCGGCACCACCTCCAAATCTATGGCTCCCTCTGCTCAGGTGTGACATAGAAATCTAGAAAATATCAGAGAGCAAGCCCTGGAGCTCCTGCAGAGCTGAGCATAAAAAAGAAAGCTAGGTGGTATGCCTCGGTGAGGTTGTATGAAATAACCCCCCTGGACGCAATAGAACCCCTATGCTATTTCGAAGTGAGAATATGATGTAGCATCAATCATCATATTGCTCCACTGCTGAGTTATTGCCCCTGGAAATAGGGTTAAGAGTAATCTCATCAAGTCTGCAATCGGTCACCTCATCCTAAGATGTCAGCCTGCCTTTTCCTTACCTCCTGCTCCCTGCTGCTAGTAGACTAGATTAAGATTTATTTTGCACAGGTGAGTTTTTTGTAAATTTTAGGGCCTGATGTACTAAACATTTTGTGGCAGTCTCCGGTACAAATCAGATGCATTCTACCCATGTTTTATGTACGAAACTGGAACATAAGCCTAAATGCGCAGTTTATGGTGTGCATGATAAAGTATAACGTGCTTCTCTTTTTCATACTTATGCATTGAGGGCAGAGCAAAAAATGTGGGAGGATCATGGAAAAAGTAGGTGGAGATATTTCATGTGCGGCTGATTCCACATGCGGAAGCTCCATTTACTAAACTTTGATCAACTGCACCTTTTAAGGAGTAAATTTGAGGTAGGATGTCAAAAGACACATTATCTAGCAGGGCTGCTCTACCTGACAAGTGACATAAGTAGCTGCTTAGGGTCCCGTAGACGCCAGGGGGGCCCCCTAACAACTGCATTGTTAGTACTGTGGTATTATTTTGTTTTATGTGGTGTTACCGTGGTTTTGGCTTGCAAGACAAGAATAAGTGGTGGATCTAGGGTCTAATGAAAGTTTCAGCTTCACAAAACCTCAGCAATCACAAATTAACCATTTATGAACGTATATAATTTAGATAGGCCCCCAAATGGCTTGAGCCAGCTCTGCTCTTGAGAGATTCCCATTTAAAAAAGGCAGCAGAAACAGTACTTAGATGAAGGCATGAGCCTTGATCACATGCTGAAGGAATGTTTGCCATCAAAACACATTTTTTCCTTAACGTGATGTATTACAAGAAAAACAGGATACTCAAGCGGAAATTAATTGTGGGCAGGGCATGATCTTATTCTTTGGGATTTGACTGAATCATAAAAAGTGGGCATTCTGAAACTAACATGGAGTCAGAGCCTGACGCTCAGAAAAATCCATCTGTTTTGCAGAAAATCTAAAGAATAATATATTTTAAAAAAAACTGAGTGAAAAAAAAAAGTGCTACAATCTTTTAATTTTCTATAATTTCTGAAACAGGATCCATTATTTGTTGAAGGCTTGATTTTATTTTACTTTTTTTTCTTTCTTTCTTTTTACAATGTAGATGAGGCAAAGTGCTGGTTAGCAAGCTAGCCTTTTAGCAGTCTGCTTTGCTTTTGCTTTTCTTACACTTTCACTGCAAAAGCAAGAAAAAACGAAGTCAAGTTAGCACTAAAATAAACCCCCACATGAGTGTATAACATGTACTGTGTCTGTTCACATTTCTTCTTTATCAGCTGACTCACCTCACAGCGTGGCAGAAAACTAGTAAACAGCACAAATACTGTCAAATATGTGAACTTCCTTATTTGTGTTAACATCAACACATATAAAATATATAAGACTGCGTTTAGAGGCAGGCAGAAGGTACTACACTTAAATCAAAGATTAAGCATGAACAAGAATTTTGTCTTTTGAATGATATGACAGAATAGATTGTGCTCAAAATGACAAAGGACATGAATCAAGAAGGTAAAAAATGTCTATTTTGATTTCATCTCAAGCAGTTAGTGTGTGGGACTACAGTTGTGTAATAAGCTTCAGTTTTAGTAATCTGAACGTTAAATTCAGGCACATTGTGGGCACATACTACGGTTGCATCAAGGTGCTGCTTGTATATTTGTACATACATCTGTCACAAACTGTGTATTGCCTTAGCATATTATTGCAATTGAACAAAAGCTTGTATCTTCAAAATGATCATTTTGTAGGAGAGGGTAAAAATATTCTTAACTTTAACGTCTGTTAATGTAACAAGATTTTATTCTGTGTTATTTTAAATGTGTTATTTTGGACCGTTTCTGTTTGCTCATTTGTCATGAAAGAAGGTTTTGATTTGAAAATGATATATGCAGTAGGATTTTACAAAACAAGAAAGATGGTTATAGTAGTACAAAGTAAAATGAGTAACAGTGCATGACTGTACAGTGAATGTCCTCATGTTCTTAAATTCCAACATTAAAGCCTGTCCACTAATTTCTGAACCAGGGATGTCAAAAGTCCGGCTCCACTTCAAGAGCCACAGCCTGTCCATGTACCTCATATGAGAAAACAAACATTACGACAAATATTTAGGACATGGCCAACTGCAGCTACCCGACTCTAACAGCACCAACTTCTTCTCAGAGCAAATTCAGTAGTTCAGTAAATATTAACCCTTTAAGGTCGAACAAAAACTGTGCTATATATGTTATTTAATCTGCTCTTCTTATTTAATAAAGTGATTTCTAGGAATATGGTGCTGCATTAATTTGATATTTGTAATGAGCACGATCTAACAAAACCAAAAATTATGTTTTTTTTTTTATTTAGTTTGTCTCACAACTTATTAAACCATTAAACACTTGAATAGGGATATATTTAATACGTTAGACATGTTTTATTGTTACTCTTAAGCAGTTTTTGTTTTAAGTGCTTACCGATCCAAACTGCTCTAAGCAATCCAACAATAAAAAAGCCTTGTGCATCTTTTATACAGTGATAGGAAACATAGTAGCTCACAGAAAACTTGCTATTTTGAATAATTTGTGAATAAAATATTGGCCTCAGGTATTTCAAAATGGTGCAATCTGGCCCTCTTTGACAAAAGTTTGAACACCCCTGTGCTGAACTCTGAACAGTGGCAGAAACACAGTGGTTAAGGACATTGTGCTGGACGGTTGTAGAATTGAATCCTGGGGCCAATAACAATAAATGGCCTTGCCTTAAAAATGAGACTTATTATTGCTTCTCAGCTGTGAACCTTAACACAAAATCTTAATTCTCACTTGCAGTGTAATTGTGTCAGATGTAAGACATCCTTCACCAAACCATAGTCGGAAAAGAGTGACTATTGTCAGAATTAGCTGAAAGAAATCAGTATTGAAACTTCAGCTAAGATCACTCAATGAACTGCGTTCACTGCGATATTAAATGAGCTATAGTGCTGAGCAGCAGGCTTCCACACCATTTTAAATTGCAACAACTTGGCATTTGTTATAGTGCTTGGATTATCTGCATCCAATAATGTAATAATACCTGAAATATAAATATAGATACATACACTAACCAGAAACTATTACTGAAAAACAGCAAGGTACAAAAAGCTACAAAGTAAACTATATGTCCAAAAGTGCCCTTCTAATTAGTGAATTTAGCTACTTTAGATGCACTCATTACTGGCACAGCTTGTAGAATCTCCATAGAAAGGCACTGCTAATAAAACAGGATGCTGTGAAGCAGCTGCACATGAACGTAAGGTCATCATATCCAATGCCAAGCGTCAAACAGCGGGATATAAAGGCCCCCAGCACAGGGCTGTGGAGCAGTGGAACTGTGTTTTCTGGAGTGATGGATACCTTTGAGATAAGTGGCAGTTGTGATCCAGAAATAATCATCCCACACAGTGACTGACCTTATCTAGCGTGAAATCTTCCCAGAAGAGCAGAACCTGTTACTGAAGGAAAGGGGGGAAAAAATCCCCATTAAAACTCTTGATTTTAGAATAAATGGTGAATGAAAAGGAGTCTACAAATTTTTGGAAATATAGCTTATTGCTCACATGCATTTCATATTTTTGAAGCTACACTATTTAAGAAATGTCTGTCAGATAACTGTCAAAATTCACACTTTTGGATTTTGAACTTGAAGCTTCATTATGTGATTTTTTTTTTATAAGAAGTAGCATTACTGAGTCAGGAAAAATGAAGATCTGCTAAAACATGGTGTGCATGTGCTGCTTAGAGTAACCCTGTAAAGCCTGAAGTAATCATTTAAAAGTCAGAGGTGTCAGATCAGAATTCTTCAGACCATCATTGTATGTCTTTATGTATTAAAATCACACCAGCAGGCTTAGAGAGAAGGTCTGGCTCAATGTTTAGGTCTCAAAATCAGCATTATACTGATGAAGATATGATAACAATAGTAGATAATTCACTCACATCAGGGGTGCCCAACCTTACCCAGAAAGGGCCATTGCGGGCACAGTTTTTTGTTCCAAACGAGCAAAGCGCACCTGATTCCACTCATTTAATCAGTCAGTCTCAGTCTTTAAACAACTGATCAAGTGTGCTCCTGCTTTGATGAAACAAAACCTGCAGCCACACCAACCCCACCAAGTTTTGACTTGAGTTCACTTTGAATACTCATACTCTGCCTCAGGTAGGAAGCACAACCAACGCTACAATATTTTCTTCTGCACTTTGCATGCAATTACACGTTTCTACCAGAGAGGTCTTAAAAAAACCCCAAAACTTACATAGTGCAGCTTAAAATGCATGTTTACTGAAGTTACTTTCTAAAGGTTATAGTTGTATTGTTTTATATCACATCAAATCAAACTAACCCTGTTGAATAAGCTCATATTAACAAGTATGCATTAACAAGTATGTTTCCTTTGGTTGAAGCATCCATTTCTTTCTAGGCTATGGTTTTAAAGGTTTTTAGGCTTCTTGGCACATATTACAGCTCTCACTTATTTCTTATTATTATATAATCAATAAGAACAGGAAAATTTCAGCCCAGTGCAAGGTGGAGTTTGGAACTCTGCCTCGCACTTCAAAGCTTTCATTCTCAGTTTCTAAACTGTCCAAAGATTAGGTGGCTCTGAGTTCACCTACTGTGCAGTGAACTGTTCGACCCAGAAGTGTGGTCATTTTATCTCACTCCCAGAGGACTGTGTCTGTCTAAACATAATAAAGGAGCAAACCTATAGAAAGCCCATGACAACAATATTTCATAGTTAACATTACCTTTCAACTGTCCCACAAACTGTTCATTTGATAATTTAATCTATTTGGTAACACTTCAGTACAGGGTGGATTATATTGCCCTGTTAATGCTTCAAGGCTGCTCAATACTACTTTATTAAGCAATATTATTTTATATTATATTATTGTGTATCAGTTATGTATTATCAATTATCTAGTTGTGTATCATACAACAATCTTATCCACAGGATTTTGGGTGCCCATTATTATGCCCCTTATTAAACTTTATAATGCCAATAGCTGGTTAGCTGGTAACTAAACTATCAACACAATAACTGCTAATTGACTGGCTGTTTATTACTACTTAGTTATGCAGTAACTAAAGGGAAACAAGAATTTTCCAGAGCTTTTTCATTTGGACAGTATGCATCAAAGTCTAAGCATTGGGTCTGTACTGTGCTTATGTTTTATTCATGTCAACACTTCAATAATAAATCATAAAGAAAACAAGTAATTACTAGGTAATTACCAGCTACAAGTTTGATGAAGCTTTATAACAGCTTTTAAATTATTATGGCCCTCCTCTCCATACTTAACTTTTCCTATTTATTTATTTATTTATGCATGCTTCTTAATATCATTGTGTTCTGGCTTCCTTAAAAGTGTATTGTATCTGACACAAGTTTATGTACTCCATGTTCACACTGGCCCAAACAATGACTGTACATAAGATTTCCTTCTTATTATTTACATTTTCTAACCCCTTTACACATTTTGATCTTTAATATTTTGCTTGTAGATTGTATTATTTTATGTAAAACTTTTGGCACAAAGTTAACTAAGTCAAAAAAAGTCTCAGAGGAAAAGACTGTTAGACAATTTGTCTTTTCAAGTATCATTATACATTACACTGCATTACATGTTGTAAGGTGTCTACATGGTACACTGTCCAAAAACATTAGGAATGTGTGTTTTTGATATTTAAAACTGCAAGTTTGTAAAGGCAGTTTCCTGTCTGTTATGAGTCAGATGGGTGAAACTCCCTCTAATGTTCAAAGAAGCACACTGCATAATATCCCCTTTGTTGGTGGTGGTGT
>JAILXH010149144.1:4009-14909 GCA_023558415.1 Piaractus mesopotamicus
GTCACAGGTGCAATACAAGCCAAAAAAATTATGACTGTATTTGTTCCCAGAATTGGCTTTTTCTTTTTCCTGTGATAAGAGTGAGACAAGATCACAAATACGATCACAAGAACGATAGACGTCATTTTATAAGAAGGACTAAGAAGCAAAAAAGAGCACTCACTGGAAACAACTTGCATTCCATCTCACCAAACTTGTCATTTCCACAGTCACAGCGGAAATTCCTACAAAGCAAAGCACCCTAAATCATGACTGATGCAGTCCTTGCAATAGATACATTAATACTATATTCTTACATAAAATATCATTTCTACAGCTTTTAGATAAGTAATGCCATCCATCATATCTATTTAAAAATACTGTGAATACTGAATTTTATCAGTACCACCCGGCGCTACATATAAACATAGAAAGCTGTAAGCACAAAATTCCTCCAGATAGACTGAGTGGTGTACCTCTTAGTATAGAGCTCAAATAGTTCATGGCCCTCATGGCACTTGTAGGAACAGGCCAGGCAAATCCCTGCAGGTTCCCCTCCCTTTGGTGTACAGGTGTTGCATGCATATAGAGCTTGTCGCTTCACGTATCCCTAAGAAAATAAGAATCAACAACATAAACTTAAGCTCATTCCTTTGAAAATTACATGAACAGAAGTTTGAAATAAATCAAAACAGATTTTGAAGTCTTTGCATCTTTACTAGTTCTATGCTGAATATCCACTGCATGATACAGGCCTAGTATTAATGTGACTCATGTGCTTGTAGGTTATGCAACAGATGCCGTCACAGTCATCCATAGTGATCATATCGTTATTTTATGTGTTGGAATCTCAGGATTTTACCTGCCACATTTGCAGGATTCAATGAGTGTTCCACCAATCGTTCAAAACTTCTGTCTAGTTGAACGGTCAACATGTAGCTTGATTATAAACTACAGTTGATGTTTAGTGCTTCTAAAAGCAACCCTGAAGAAAGTTATTACGCCAAATCCAATCAAACAGGAGTAATTATGCTCTCTTTTTAATGAACTATGCAGTTGGTTGGTATCCTTTAAGTACTAATAATACCCACAATGTGCTCAGAGAAGCATAATGTTCATAACAATAACAATGAAACAGTCACACTGCCCTCCTCTAAATCAGCCTGATGCCAGAGATATTGTTTTACACTATATGTTGAGGGAGGGCAAAATAGTACCCCCAGATTTACCACTGTTTTATAATAATTAACATAATACATGTTGGTTTTGGGCAGTAAGTAAAATAGTTATATCTTCTTTGTAGACATCAGGCCGCCTGGTTCCTGTCACCACCACTGTAAAGAAATCTGTGCCGGTAAGTTTTGCTATAATGAACCATTTTCACATCAATCCACTCAATGATTTTTACATCTCAGTGACTGAATTATGTGGAAATTCAGAAAAATCGGCGAAATTCCCCTTTAATAGGAAACAAAATGGCCGACTTGGGCTGTTTCTTTTCGTCCAAATGTTCATCCAAATCCATCCACGTCTGCAACAGAAGCTGAAACAGAGTTTTTACAGAGCATTAATGTGCTCACAGAAAAGTGTCTAGTCTGTTTCGGAGAGGAGACGAAGTCTAGCCCCAGTCTGTTAGCTTAGCAACATTACGGTCATCACAGTAATCAGTGCACTGTGGGTCTGATACTGACTGAACTGTTAACTTTCTGTACGACTTTCGAAGGAGATGATGTTTAAAACAAAAGCCAACACTCTTTCTGGTGCTCTTGTGTTTCGCTACCGTCGTGCAACTCAAGACGAGGCTGAAGCTGGCTTCTTATTTCCCGTTCCACCTTAAATGGTGCAGCAGTTACATTCTGGCGCCTAAGAACGTAACTGCTGCACCATTTAAGGTGGAACGGGAAATTCGAATAAGAAGCTGACTTCAGCCTCGTCAACTCAGGCGACTTTCTGCTTGCTATCTACACGGATCTTCACTAACCCAATGTCCAAAAGTATCCAGACAGCATCGCTATTCAAATGAATTCTACCTGTTTAAGGTGCCATTGCTAACACAGGTGTTCAACTGCGCACAAACAACATGTATAAGTTCATCTCCATAGAAAAGCACTGCTTGCACTGGGAGGTTCTGGAGCAGCCACGCATGAGACTAAGGTCACCATGCCCGATACCGAGAGTCGACTAAAAGATTATAAAGCCCCCCAACTTTGGGCTGTAGAACAGAGGAACTGTCTTCTCTGGAGTGATGGAGCTCCATCCAATACCTTTGGGAAGAGGTGGAGTGTAGTGATCCAGAACTAACCATCCAACATCAGTACACGACCTCACTAATGCTCTCGTGGCTGAGTGCAATCACATCTTCACAACAATATGCCGACATCTAGTGTAAAGTTTTCTCAGAAGAGGACAGGTTGTTACGGCAGCATAGTGGGGGACGAGGCTCTTACTGACATCCTTGATTTCAGAACAAACGTTGGGTGAGCGAGCAGGTGTCTACAAACTTTTGGACACGCAGTGCAGAAACGCCCACATTCCCAAATAAAGACATGAAAAACATTCTCACTTCTGGATAAGAGCACTTTTCTGAGTCGCTGCCTCCGAGCACGGCTGAGGCTTCTTGCTCCAGCTCTTCATCCTCCTCCAGCACGTCCACCAGAGAGACGGTCGCCTCCTCGTCAGCCTCGTTTGCCGCCATCCTTGAAGAAACAAGCGCAAAAATAAAAAAATAAATGGTTTCCAGTTCCTGTTTCCACTCCAACGGAGTTCACAACGGGGCGGGGCAGAAACACTGACCCAGGAGAAACGCCGAGCGTGTACACCGCTTTACTGAGACAATGTCCACTACTGAAATGTGGAGCAGCGAGATTTCCTTCCTCACTGAGCGAAACAGAAAATAACAGAAATAAAAACAAAATCCAACACCATCAACAACAAGACAGAGAAGATGACCGTTTCCGGGTTATGCAAATCAGCCCCGGTTTGGCGGGAAAGGGTGAATCAGTAAAATGATCATTTTTGCAAAGTCCTAAATGGACACAGACTCTTAAATATTTATTGTTCTTTAACACGCAAAGTAAGACTAAGAGCACAGTAATCAGGTAGCTTTCCGAAATCAGCGCACTGTAAGAGGTCAGAGTTCAGAGGTTAACAAAACAAAGCACCATGGCAGCCTGCGAGCTGAAAGGAGAGCTGAGATACAGAGACGGAGAGACGAAAACGATGACCGTAAAAACAGAGAACAACTTAAAATCACTCATCAGTGGCGTCAAGAAATTAAACTCAGAAGTTTCAGAGGTTCTGACGAGCCTCGTCGAGAAAGAGAAGTGTTTAAGAGGCGATGGGAATAAAGGAGACTCTCCCGTGGACGGTGAGGGAGGCTAACGCTAACGCTAACGCTCACCTGGATTCAGTTTTCTCAAAGCTGTAATCTGTCAAAAAATCATACACACAGCTAACATCTTTTATCAAATGCACACATGGGCGCCCTGTTGCCTGAGATGTACCAGAATGTAAGTGCTGCACGATTTAAGGTGGAACGGGAAGTTTCGAATAAGCAGCTCAGTTAGGCTTCGTAAAAAATGGTTCGGCATCAACCAACACGTGTCTTCTTAGTGTGTGTTGCACTGGTACGAGTGGATCAGACACAGCAGTGCTGCTGGAGTTTTTAAACACTGTCCACTCTATTAGACACTCCTACCTTGTCAGTCCACCTTGTAGATGTAAAGTCAGAGACGATAGCTCATCTTTGCTGCACAGTTTGTGTTGGTCATCCTCTAGTCCTTCATCAGTGGTCACAGGACGCTGTTGGCTGGATATTTTTGGACAGTTTGTGTTGGTCATCCTCTAGTCCTTCATCAGTGGACTATTCTCAGTCTAGCAGTGACACTGAGGTGATTAAGACAGTTTGTGTTGGTCATCCTCTAATCCTTCATCAGTGGTCACAGGACGCTGCCCACAGGACACTGTTGGCTGGATTTGTGTTGGTCATCCTCTAGTCCTTCATCAGTGGTCACAGGACGCTGCCGGCTGGATATTTTGGTTGGTGGACTATTCTCAGTCCAGCAGTGACAATGAGGTGTTTAAAAACTCCAGCAGCACTGCTGTGTCTGATCCACTCAGACCAGCACAACACACACTGACACACCACCTCCACATCAGTGTTACTGCAGTGCTGAAAATGATCCACCACCCAAGTGGTACCTGCTCTGTGAGGGTCCATGGGGGTCCTGACTGCTGAAGAATAGGGTAAAAGGGGGCTAACAGAGTTTGCAGAGGAACAGATGGACTACAGTCTGTAACTGTAGAACTACAAAGTGCACCTATATAGTAAGTGGAGCTGTTAAAATGGACAATGAGCATAGAAACAAGGAGGTGGTCATAATGTTACGCCTGATCGGTGTATATAATGTTGATGATGGTAAAATAGTCAGAAATCTGAAAAAATAGCTTTTCTTTGAGGACTGTTTTGCCTTACAACACCCTTCATGTACCCCTCTGTCAATATGAAGTCCTGGCTTCCCAGGTTGAGGTTGCACCTAAGACTACCCTGAAAAACATTCCAGTGCTAAATTACCATTACCACTACACTTTAGTCCAAGACTCTACTTAATTCATGTCTGTATAACACAGAAGTAATTTGTTTTTTAAATAAACATGTTTTCTTTCTCTAAATTTCTTCATCCTTTAGAGGAGGAGGAGGAGGAGGAGGATGACAGTGATGAACAAGAAGAGGCCAAAGACACAGCTGTGGTGAAATCAAACTCAGACGGACCTCCAGCAAAGCGTCTGAAGGCTTTAAAGCCTTGACATTGCATTCTCCATGTGAAATGGATATAATGGGGCGAAACACTGCAGTGCTTGGTATAGCAGCATGCTGAATGATGATATGTGGAGGTGTAAACTTATCCAGCCTCACTACTGCAGCTTCAGATGTAAGGATGGACCTTCAGACAGAGCATCTAGAAGAAGAGCTATGTTTCAGGTAGCTGCAGTCTTTTGGAAATTTTGGAAGCCCTTCCATTGGGGGAATATTTTTAACATCTTTTTTGTTGGACATTTTGAAACTTCTAATTATGTGTTACTGTATATTGCTAATTGTTTGAGAAAGAGCAATACAGTATAAAGGGATGTAGGTCTGGTATATTTGGATACAAAGTAACACTTTCTTGTGTAAAAAATGTATTTAAATTTTCTAAATAAATATCTAAATATGAAAACACTGTCAGTTTTTGTCATGCAGTTTATAAAAATCATTAGCCAGTTGATGTAAGATTAGACTACAACACACAGTACAGTAAGGGATGTTCTTATAGCTGTACAGCAGTTTTAAATTAACTGAAACTGTCCTAATCTTATATCTTACTTGTATCTTAGTACTTCCTCCCCATCGTTACGATGTATGTGGTTTTATGTACCAAAAACAGATATAACTCATTTTTATATGACCATTTTCCAACCTCTCTTTATCCCTTAGAAGTAAACAGGTTATGTTACTGCACCTTTAAAACTGATATACGCAAATTACTGTGCCTCTTTCTAAAAGAAGCGAAGAGATGAAACATGCCTTATAACTTCAGCGTGAAAGGGTCGGGCTAAACTGCCAGAAGTTGAATGTATAGGTTGTGTGTAAACATGCTGCTTTTTGTGACTTCAAAAATATTCAAGGCTGTTTTTGCAGCTCAATTTAGCCTAGCTCGATTTGAATAATGACATTTCCAAGTTCAGATGCAAAGCATTTCCCCCCGAAAAACATTTATTATGTTTCCTTACTTATTTTAAATCACAGTGCATTGAGATTAAAAAGGCAGGTAAATCACTAATACCCCAACATAAATACCCATTCATTATAAAAACACATACAAGCCCTTTTAGACAAAAACAGTAAGAATGCCACTGCCTTCTTTTGTGTGGCTTACAAATGAATAAAACCATCCATATATTATGAACAATGAAATAACAATGAAAGGCAGTGTCTATACTAATAAGCAGTGCATTAAAAACTTTGACCCTGGGTCTTTGGCACAAGCCTAAGCAAGAATGCAACAAATGGGCCAAAATAATGCAAGAAAAAGAGCAACTCACAGAAATTAGTCAACTCCATTTCTAGATTGTGGTGACTTCAGTCCACTAATGACTTATTCGAATCTGTATCAGCTAAAACAACGTATGCTGGCTATAGAACATTAATGGACAAGTCATTTTCATTCCTGAATGTTGTCGTTAAATAACAAAAAAGGTGGATTGAATGAGTCCAGTATGCACCATTTTTCAAAAAAGTTAGAAAGCCAGTATAGCTCACTGCCTTATTAAATGAGAGATAGAATTTTGCATGTGAAGATAAGGAGGGTGACAAGAAGTAAACGGAGATCTATTAGCTGAGAATATGTAGAAACATTGTACTGAGGACAAAGTAATCAAATGATACTCTGTGCAACTGGAAAGAGAACTTAAAAAGCTACTCCTTCTTAAAATTGTAGACTTTTTTTCAGACAGAAGTTTTAGCATAAAAGACAACAGAACTGAGCGAGAATCTCTTTCACTTTTTGATGGCATAAGACGCGTAATCATCACAGGCAAAGAAAAAAATCTACGCACAGATCCAGGGTCAATGATCATATGAGACATAAAATACTGAAAAGAAATGTTCTTAAATGCATCATTACAAATTCTTACCATTTCATGAAAGGTTTAGTTACCCCTACAACATTGACTGCATTCAAAATAGAATCAATTCATTTAGAAGAACAATGATATCCACCTGGCAATGACTTTATTACAAATATTGTACTACTGCTAATAATACATAGCGTTACCAGTTACTAGCAGCACTAGGTGTACAAATAAGTAAGCCAATCCACCAATCAAAAGTGTAGATTTGCACCAATTACTTGTATTAGGAAGGATTCAGCCCTTTTATTGCACACTTATTTTAAGCCAAATGAGTTAATCCTGAATCTGGAGTTTAATTCCTATAAAACACATGGTGAGTTGGATTATGTGCTTTTTACACTGTGGAAATGCTTTGCTTGGTCAAGGTTTCATTTCTGCTCCAACATTAGACCTACAGTACTGTGCAAAAGGCAGAGATCACCCATTCATTTATTCCAATAAAATGGGCATTACATATGATTTATTCATTTTTCAGTTTCAGGAAAAAGCAGAACGCTATTACATAGAAAATTACACAGACTCCTCAACAACTAAATACATAACGTTTCTCCTTTTCTCAATAATGTCTTCTTCACAGCTGCATCCTTTCAGACCCATAACGCTAATTTGTCTTCTCACAGCGGAAGGATGGACAGAAACACCTGTGGATTTTTTTCAGATCTGAAGCGAGAGTGAAGCAAGATTTTCTCCTCTCTCTCAAAGATGAAAGCTTTAAGCACTGTTTATCTGAGGGCGGATGTTTGTGTGAATCTTAGTGTCAGTTCGATGTGAACCATAATCAGTGACTCCTTTTTTTGGGGGGACACAGCTGTGACTGGTTGGCTTTGAGATAAGAAGGATGGAACTTAACGTGGCAGATGTAAAAATTAGACAAATTAAATACTGATATACTTACTGTTGGAGGCTTTTGTGCAATTGTCTGTTAAATATTTGTTTCTTACTTTTTTCCTGACACTGAAATATTATTAACTTGGACTTAATGGCCATTCTAAGCAGAAATGAAATTACTGAAAGGATGGTCTCTGACATGCACACTGTCTTGTATGTTTAGTTTCTGGTTACTGAATTTGTGTTTCTGTAAAAATTGTGAAAAGGGTTCTTTAAAATTCATGTGTGGACAGTGCTGTATTTTGTTGTACATACATTAGAAATGCATACAAAATCCACACTGTCTGCTTTAAACTTTATACCAACAGCACATGGTCCAGTGGTAAGTTTTCCAAAAACACTGTAGCCTTAAAATCTCTTGATTATTATAGAAGAGGTCCAACTAATACTCTTGCTAGCGTCTTAACGATGGGCTTAGCACTATTATGATTTTAGAAACTTTTTTTTTTGTGTAAGTCTCTTATCAAGAACTAGACAGTCACTGATGTGGAAATACAGTGAAAAGTTTTTGAAAACAAAATAGACTGATGGTGCAAGGCCAAATAAAGATCGTGTCGAATCAGCTGCTTAAGTGAGTTACCAATTGCCTTTTGTTACTGTAGCGCCACTGTTCCTGCAGCAAGGTTTAAAAAGTACAACCCCACCTGCTCAGGTCTTGTCAAAAATGCTACAAACATGTTTTAGTAATAAATTTGTTGGAAACAGAATGTAATTGAAATAATGCCTTTACAACATTAGGCTTACATCTTAAAAACCATAGGTACAAACCATGGCCCCCCATTCCGTCTTGTGACAGGATTGCCTGCGATATTTAGCAAGTGCACAAAAGTTGTATACACATGTATACACGTCTGACTCCTCCACCCTTAAGGGCATGGTGACTGAGCTCCTGACCAACAAGTGGCCCCATTAGGTGTCAATCAGCTGAAGCCTGCTGATCTGATTGGACGCCTTGGCAAAGGTCTGCTGTCGGTTGCAGAGAACAGCCAGGCAGATGGGCAGGATGCAGTAGCCCACAGTCTTGGGGTCCGCCCTGGTGCATGAGTAGAGGAAAAGGAACACTTGGAGATAAGGAATAAGGAAGATGGTGGCCCAAACCCAGAAGGGCAGCAGCAGTAGCCTGGTCTTCACACTCTGTGTCCAGGAGGTTGAGGAGGAAGGGGATGAAGCAGCATCTCCGGTCGTGTGTGTCCCAGTCACCTTCTCCACGTGTGCTAGTGTGAGTCGGTTGTAGGTCTGATTAATCTCGAACATATAGTAGACTGCAGCGATGCTAGCCAGCAAATACAGTCCCACACCAATCCATCCCATCCGCTGGCGGAAATTCATCATTCTCCATGCTCCTTTCTGAAAGATAAAATCAAACAAAAGAAACCTTTAAAGCAGTGGTCACCAACTCTGTTCCTGGAGATCTACCTTCCTGCAGACTTTGGCTCCAACCCTAATCAACACCACCTGATCAACTTAGTTTTTGCTTTAAGAACTCCCTGATTAGCTGAACGAGTGTGTTAGATTTGGGTCAAAGGTGAAACCTGCAGAACAGCAGATCTCTAGGAGGAGGGTTGGTGACCGCTGCTTTAAAGTGATATAGGGTGATGTTGGTGAAATTCAGTATTGGTATGTTCTCACTTTTCCACCATGTCATCAATGTACAGCATTAGGAAATTTAAAGAAGCCTAAAACTAGAGTTTAATATGTTAATTGTCGTGTTATGCAGTATTCGGTATCACAGCATTGCACCTCTCAGCCTCATCAGTTTCACAGAATTCATGCTTTTATATTGTTTTCATGTTTTCCTACATCAATGTTCTCTCACTACAACACCCAGCATGCATGACACCCAAACACATCAATCAACCATTGGGCCTGTGGAGATTAACCAATCCTGCCTGCTAGCCTAGTCACTGAGCTTTAGGCTAATAAATACAACCAAGCTAGCATTACTGTAACTCTGACCTCGGCTGTCAGACAAACTCGTGAAGAAAACAGTGAGTCTATCTTTATTCAGCACAAAATCGATCTCAGAGACATTTCAGCCAGAGAAAAAAAATAGAAAAAGAAGCCAAAAAGAAGTAAGGTACCTAAATAGCCCGGTAACTACCTTGTTAACTTTAGCTTGTAGTTTACTATGTTCCCCATCTGAGGGGCACTTCTGTTGTTTGACTAATCCACTCTCTCCACTGTAAAGATGATTTAAAGTCACTAAAGTTATATGGCTCCAAAAAGATATTTGGCTTCTTAGCTGTAATGTCCTTCTGAATTTGCCAACTAAGAAGAAAAGCAAAACAACTAAAATAAGTTAAACTGTCCCCAAAAATCCACCTGAAGTGCTTATAGTTTTTTGTTTTTGTTTTTTTTTTTTCAAACATTCCTTTCACCTTCCAGATTAATCATCAGAAGAGGGTTTTTCTTGTCTTTAATTTGAAAAATCTCACTCGCGATTATTGTGGCACCACTGCTGGAGGTGAGCAAACAAGTTTACAACAGATGTAGCAATGGTTCAATTATTAATTTTGGCCAGAGTGTCTTTTTAAAGAACCCAAGCCTCTTGCGTACTGTTTATCTGCACTAAAGGAACGTCTTACAAACCTGACACAGCTCGTTTTGACGGGACCGCTTTGTTCTTTTTTCATCAAAGAGAACCTTACACAGTATTGTAAACGTTAACCCAACAAAAACACGTTTCCAGGAAAAATAACTTACTTTTCTTTCTATTAGATTTTTTAATTGTATTTTTTTTTATGATATAATAAAATAAAAACAACAGTGGCACTGCTATTTTATGGGCACTACTTATTGGATGTAATGTTCAATATTTATTTAAAAATTGCAAAAGATATTGCAGAAAACTAAATATCAGTAACATCACAGTCAGTCCATGATGTATTGATATATTGGCCACTACTGCAAGTTCCTATTGAAGCAACATTAAAGTCCCTGTTGAATTACAATCTCTATTAACATTTTATTTTACTGATTTCAATATAAATGGAATTAATTTTACCCGATCATGTTCACTGTCTAAATAACTTTCATTTCTCTGATCAAGACTCGCGCTAAAAGAGAATTTACTGTTTTTTCAAAAATTCTCCATAATTCAGTGGTTAAGATATAAACGAAGGCATTTAGAGTGGTCTGATGTGAGATAATTCATATATAGAGAAACGTACCAGCTCATATTTCTTTACAGTGGTGGTGACAGCAACCAGGGGTCCCGTTGTCTATAATGCAAATATAGCCATTTTATTTATTATCCAAAACCACAAGTGAACACGTGTCTTCTGAGTGTATATATGTAACACTGATGATGGTAAAATAAAGGGGAAACTGGGGGAAAAAAAAAAAAAATATATATATATATATA
>JAILXH010149200.1:0-11708 GCA_023558415.1 Piaractus mesopotamicus
TATATATATATATATATATATATATATATATATATATATATATATATATATATATATATATATATGTATATAAATAAATAAATTGGTGTACTTTAATTATTTATACTGTTATAATGTTACCTTGTTATTTTATGTTTCACCTTGTTATCTTATCATCTTATCTTATGTTGTACTGATTCCTTGTTATCTACAGTTTAAAGCACTGCATCAAATGAATATGGATCAATAAAAAAATACTGATGATGCACTAAAACAACTCACGCATAAACACAGAGGAAATGGATGAGAGGAGCGACAGAAATCGCTGCTGAAGCTGTCATTTTAAAGGCTTATTTTAACCTCTGCATTCTGCACAAATAACTAACAAGTACAAGAAGACAAAACGCTCTCTTAGTTTTAATAATACATTAAATAATCCACTGCGAATAGAAAGGGAGCGATAACATGTTAGTAGAAAACATAAGCGCAGTTACTGAAGCCAAAGCACAGCCTGTTTATTTGTGATGGTTGTTCTGTGGTGTGGGGGGGACAACAACTCGTGAAAAAGTCATCTGAGGTGTCAGTCCCTTGACTGATTGGACAGACGAGCTGTCAGTCAACCCTCCTCGCGCTGCTATTGGTCAGTGTGTTCCGTTCTGGGCGTGTCAGTCAAACAGACGTTCGAGTCCGAAAGCGAAGGGTAGAGACGGAGAGGAGCGGAGAGAAAATGGCTGACAGATTTTCTAGGTTCAACGAGGAACGTGATTTCCAGGTAAAAACACGACTAAAAATTATTCAAATGCGAAACAGTGTAGTGTACAAAGTGTCTTCTACGGCATAACATATAATTTCAGTGCATTGCGACTGAGCTCCACTCGCTAAAAGCTGAAATCCGATAGCTAAGCTACACTAGTTGGCTAGCTAACTGGCTAACGTTCGCTGACAAGAGCAGCAATTTTGGCGCTTCTTCTTGACATTTTTGCTCTTAATTAGGTTCTTACAGTACCGCCATACAACGTTACAGCTAGAACAGAACTGCAGTTTTTAAGCCTGTTTGCTGTATTTGCTGCTTGTTATACCAGCATTTAGCCACGAGGCTGAAGTCAGTTTCCTATTCGCCAGCTTCGTGTTCGACTTTTCCCGTTCCACCTTAAATGCTGCAGCAGTTACATTCTGGAGCCTGAGAGTCCGAGTGTAACTGCTGCACCATTTAAGGTGGAACGGGAAAATTGGAACAACAGGACGCCGACTACAGCTTCGTCATTTAGCCTCCTGTTTTATTGTGAGAAGACGGTGCATTGCTTGCTAAGCTAACCTGCTAAGCTAATGAGAATATCATGACCGCCGTATGACAACATGCACTGACCTTTTTTTGGTGTTGTTGTCACATGCTAACCCAGCACGTTAGCATACTGTTTTAATCCTGTCCAAATGACCACCTCAGCTCACGTTACTGCAGTCGGACGTTTCGGAATAAAACTGCAAAACAGAACTGAAATAACAGCAGGAGGTTGAGCTACGTTGCCCGTCGTATGCAGATTATGTGTCCCGCTATGAATTTCTGACAGATTAACTGCATTAAACGTCTGTAAGTCTTGTGACGGTCAGGTTTGGCAGACCAAGTTTCATTGGCTTAATTTAGCTACAGTATTTCTTTTTTGTGTATGATTGCGTGGAAGTGGCCAATATGGTAAAAATATAGTATTGCAATACTTCAGGAATTTCTCAAGATACACGATATGTCACGATATTTATTTTTTTTTAGACATTTGATCAGTTGAAGCAAAGAGCCAGTAGTGCTGCATTAAAAAATTATATTAAAAAACTGCAGCACAGTCATTCATTTTGATTCAGTATTTTGCATACAGTGTTGTACTACATCTGGTTAAACTTGACTAATTTTGCTCTCTTTATAAAGAAAAATGCAGTTGGTCAGTGTTCTGCAATATAATGATGATACCCACGATATGTTCCCAAAGTCATATTGTATTGTGACAATTTATCACGGTAACAATATGTATTGTCATATTGCCCAGCTCAGCGACTGCACGCTAATTACATGCAGAATGTTTTTTCAGACCATGGCTGTCTTTTCACTCAGTACAAAGCCTTGTTTGTGTCACTTGCATTTGCTTACCCGATTTGCAAGTTATGCCATCTGCCATAATGCGTAAACTGTTCTTTCAGGCTCGCCTCTTGTCAGAGCATAGCGTGTTAGTCTTTGACTTTGCTCAGTTGACGTGAACTTCTTACTTGTGGCATAGTGAGGTGGCTGAATAGCTCTCGAATGTTCCATATTAGGCATCTTTCTGTGACACTGGATTTATTGTTAAATGTATAATCTCTTTGGTTCTTACTGAAATAAAATGGTGCAATGGAATCACCGTTTTGGTTTCTGTTAAAGGTGAATCCCACAAAGTTTTCAGCATAATTTCGAGCATAATTCAATCGTTGAGGTGTAAAGAGTCATTCAGAGTGGTTTGATGTGAAATAGCGAATTCTGGATAAACATACTGACCGATTTTCTTTACAGTGGTGGTGTTTGGAGCCAGGGAAAGCATTGTTTACAATGCAAATGTAGCCATTTATTTTGATAACGGTAAAATAGTGGTAAATAAATTTTATTTAGGTATTAGTTTGTCTTACAACACCCAGCATGTGTGTTTCTGCCATTAATGAATTAAACATACATTTAGAGTCTAAATCTTATTGTAAAACTATCATGCAACAGTGTCTCAGACATCAGGCAATGTATTTATAATCATTTTGTGTGGTTTTTTTTGTTTTTTTTTTGTGAGTTTATAGAGGCGTTTAGCCGTTCATGTTACTACTGTTCCTTACTACTGGGAACAGTTCTGACTCGGTAAGTTTCTCTAGATGGTGCATTTCACATCAAACCACACTGAATGACTTTAACATGTGAATGATTTAATTATACAGGAATTTAAAAAAAAAAAAGAAGCTACAGACCAGTGGTGATTACACCAGATATTAATGTGGGAATTCTGTTTCATGACCCACCCTTTTTATGTGAGCTTTCAGTAAAATTAATTGAGCAAAAACTGTTGCGTTGGCATTTTTGTTTAGAATATTAGCCTCGTAGCTCCAGGGCAAAACTAAAAAAGCAGGCTTTAGAAAGTAGATCAGCCGGTCAGCTACGTTTTGACTAAATCTGAGTTTTTTAAGGTTTCTTCAGTTTATTTTGTTATACTGTGATGCTGCTGCTTGTTTTGAGCTTCTTTACAGCTTTATGTTTTACGTTCTGTCGGGTTTGTTTCTCTCACTTATTCCAGAGTTCTCACTTAGTTAAATGTCTTGTCCTCCTTCACTAAAGCTGGTGGTGTCCGTGGACAGATGGTCCTTTTTTCTGACAAATGTTCGACGCTTGCTCTTAAAAAAGTGTTTCTAAAACTGCCTCGTTGGGATATTTTTATTTATGCAGTAATGAAGGAAACAGATGTTCTTTTTTTTTCCCATGATGACCCAAGTTGGGTTTCGTCCTTCTGTAGATTTATAAACTGTGAACTATTGACCTGGCAGTATGTCAGGAATTAGAAGCAGGATTAGTCTGATTGCTGCTGTTATTTGTATTTTGATCAGACATGGTGCTCCTTATGTTTTCTTTTTATCTGACAAGGAATTCATTGGACAGTCATGTACTGTTAGGCACATTAAATGGCCTATTGGCAATTTCCAGTTACAGCAATGAAAATAACTAGATTTATTGGAGAGTGTGGATTAGCAGTGAGTCGTCCCCCCCCAGTGTGAGGTCTGTATTAGAGGTCCTGTGAGGTACAGATGAACTAGTAGAATGAATATTAATGTAGGGCACTTGTTACAGAACTCGATTTGATGTTATGTGAGAAGCATTACCTGCTCAATTTGTAAATAAGTGAAATCACCTGCCATTCTGTTGAGCTATATTAAAAACATTAATAAATTGCTAGACAGCTTCATTAGCGTTGATGCAAAAACAAATAAATGAGAGTTACTTGACAAATCAGCATGACAAATGTTTAATTGGCTGCAGTTATCAAAATCTGTAAATAAAACCTCATTCATTCGTATACGCTCATCTAAGCTTTTGCAACTGGCGTCACTGGCTGGCGTTAATTTATTACTATCAAAAATAGTTGAATTTTCTGTATTACATTTATTTATTAGTTTATCTTTCTTTATATTTATTTATTTATTCATTCAACTTGGAGAACTGTAAATGATGAATATGAAATACACCCAATTCATATTGTAACTTTACACTCTACTTCTGGTGATTTTATGTAGTGAGAAATCCATGCGTTTATTAGTGTATGGGGAAAAAAAAAAAACAGTAACAAGAAAAACTTGTTTTGCTTGTCCTGTGGTTGCACGTTTGCCATAATACAGTACATGAGAAACTGCTGCATGGAAAGGTATGCTTTAAACCAGTGTAAAGCAAACACTGCACAAGCGCACTAAATATTTCATCTGTCCCGTGTTAGATATTGGGCCTGTACAACATATTTTTGTTAATTTCTGTTGCAGAATTCTTATTAATATTATTACGGAAGGCTGTAAAATGGAAATGTCTCTAACTAGTCGTTTTCATTCTTCATTCTGTGCTTTTAGCATCATGACCAACCTCAAGCGTTCCCAGTGTATTTAATCGAGCCACATCAAGGATTCACTGGTGCAAATTTATTGTATTGCATATCATAATTGCAGTTGACCATACAATGCGGCATTAGTGGATTCCAAATACATTTCTCTCAATCAGTCAGCCAAGAATGGCCATCTTTGACTAGAAACAGTGCAAAGCTGGAACTTGCATTGCCTGATCAGACAGTGGATGCCTGTCTTCTTGCCTACTCCATCTATTCTTTTTGTTTTGTCTTGCAACTGGTGATGTTATAGCAAAGATTACCAACATCTGTGGCAAGAAAACCAATCCACTGGTCCACTTCCTTCTCACCACACAGCTTTTTTTTGTGGATTTATGTGCATTTGATGACAATGAAAACAGAGCTCAATGCTCTGTTGGATGTGCCAAGCCATTTTTGGACCATGTGTAGCTCTACTGACAGCATGAACTGGCAAATACAATTCAAAACATTTGTGTATTTGCAATCCTTGCTTCTGATACACATTGGAAGGTTTGTCTTTTGGTGATCTATCAGTAATTTGGCTCTGATGTTTTTTGGTCCCTTTGCTCTCCTGAGTGTTTTTTGTGGATGATTGTGGGCTTCTTTTGACAGCTAGCTGACCTTTATTAGGCGATTAACCATTAACTATCAAGTGTAAAAATCAAAGACACAAATCATCAAGGTATCTCCACTTTGTTTTTGAATATATGACCAAAATTAAAAGCTTCAACAACAGTGGGCCACTAAAGCTTTTATTCTAAAGTTATAAAGTTATGTTTAGCACTCAGTGCAAGCCCAAATTAAAACAAACAGAAATGCCGAGACTGGCGCTAGCTTTGTCTTAGGGTGCCTCAGTAGCTCCTGAAAGCCAGTGCTGTCCGTCATGTTTTCTCATCACACTTTGTCTCTGAGAACATTGGCAAAATGTTGTCTGTCTTATTGATTATGGATGTCTGATTTAATATGGTACGTTGTGTGGCTTTCGTCCTTCTGAAAAGTGGTCAATAATAAAGCTATTTTTAGCTGCCTGCCTTATTTTTTAGTAGGCCTTTCTATTAGAGACAGTTACCAGTAGCACTCTTAGGCATATAATTTAAAAGCATTCCTAAACTTGAATGATAAAATAGGCAGTGTTGTCTGTTGGAAGTAAAAGAAAAGTGTCGGTGGAACAGTTGTTTATTTGTTAATTGGTCAGTAATTTACTTCCCTAGCTTGTATGTTTATTTATTTATTTATTTATTTACTTATTGTTGCTTGTTTATTTGGGCCACTAATGCGGAGTTTGGCTGTGGCAACACTTGCCTCGAGTGTTCAGCTGTTTTTGGATAACCTTGAGTCTGTGTCTCTGTGATCAGTGAAGATGGACAGCCTTTCCTACATAGCACACTTTGCTCTGAAGTTTGGCGCAGCTGTGGCATTCCTCAGGGAGGCTGGTGGCTGTGTTGACAGCTCTGGGTCCCTCTCCCTCAAATCTCCTTTTTCCTCCTCCCCCATCATGCTCTGTAACACCATGTTGTGTGTTGACTTGGTGCTCGTATATGCTGGTGTGCTGGTGTTGGTGTCACACCATGATATGGTTATATAGTTTCAGGGATATTTTTTTGTCATTGCAGCACTGTAAAAAAATTACTTGGTGTTATAACTTAGAAAGTAAGTGTGCCACGCTGCCTTAAAACAAGCTGTTTCTGACATGCAACACATTCTTTTATAAGTACCATTCGCCGTGATCTGTATTAATCACTTATCCTCAGATGCAGTCTTGTGGTTGAAAAATACAGTGATGTGGATTTTTGTCAGTACTGCTGAGCACTGTCTTGGCTCCACTATTGGTCATGCTGTGGATCTGTCTGACAGACTGTTCTGTACTGAAACCTCGTTAAGCCTTTTGACCTTCTCACAGTGCCTTCGTAAGGTCAGAGAAGATGTGTCTATACCGCAGAGACTGGAACCAGCTCTGCTTCTTTGTTTGGTCTTTACACTTTTCTCATATGGCCTTGTTTTCACCATGTGCTACAGTCTCTGTGAACAGTCCCACAGCGGTAGATGTTGATATGACTCACAGCTTGATGTTATGCTAAGGGACACATGTCTAAGATAATTTGCACCTAAGGATGCTGCATTTTGTGTGTAAAATTAAATGTTGCAGTTTTTGCTTACAGAAAAACAACAAAATGCAAACAGATTACTCATAGTGCAGTTTCGTACTCATCAGTATTGTTTGGGTTGCTGGAAAGTTGTCTTGGCTTTTGTCTTGACTATTTTAAAGGGCCCATAGCATTTCCTCATGTTTTTGCAATAACAGTTTGATAATAATGTAGTAAGTAAACATTTTCAAAACATACTGTTCACTCCTTAGTGCATATAATAATAAAAATAATAATAATAAAATCAATAATATATTTTTTTATGTAGTATACTTTCATGGCAATGTCCTCTCAAGTGGTTTCACATGAGAATATAAATAAGGTCCTACAAAAAAACATAAGATGAATGAATAAAATGAACTATAAGAACAAATGATGAGTACAACTGTAGTTACATAATAAGAGCACATTTAAAAAGGTAAATATTTCCTAAAAAGAAGTGAAGATTTGAAATTTCTAAGAGTTTTAGGAAGCTCATTTCGTAATTGGGGGCCTAATACATTAAAAGCACGGTCACCCATGACAGGTAACTTCAGCAAAGAAACCTCAATGAAACTGTAGCATGTACTTGAGGAAGTAGGTCACTCTGCATGTGAAAAAAAAATTGGGAGACTTGGTTGCAATATATACAGCCCAATTCTGGACATACTGTATGCTCTTATTTGGAAGACCAACCAAGAAGATGTTACAATAGTCCAAGCAGGACTGAACCAGTTATATAGAAATTGCAAAAAGGCCCTTTAGTGAATTAATGATTTTTAGGATGAAAACCAATGAGTTTATGTATATCCACCCAGTCACCGTACGGCGGTTTAGTTTTAAGTTATAAGGAGTGTTTCAGCCAGGGCTGCTTTTTGGCTGCCTTATATTGTTCCGCATTCAGTCAGAACAGAATGTAGATTATGTAGGATGTGTCTGTTCAAAACAGGAGGTCAGTTGTCCTCACCACAATTTAAATCCAGAATCTAGGTATGCTTGCTCTCTTTCTCATTAAATCTCCATTCTCCGCTAAAAAGCAATATTGTACCATTTTTTTTTAGTGTTCTCTTGGCAGCCTGTGTTTTTGGATGCTTGATCATCTCTAACTCCTGAGAGACGTGCACTTAAACTGTCCCAGACTAATCCCCTTGTTGGCAGGGAGATATCCCCAGTGCTCCATTAAAACGGATGGGGGTTAGAACTGAGGCAGCAGAGAAATGTGCTGCACTGGAAGGTATTCCCCAAGGGAGGTGTCAGTCACAGTGCCTCATACTTGTCCTCTTAGGGCTGAATTTCGTCATTTTGCCAGGGTCAGTTTTTCTGTGGCCTTACTCCGCCTTCCCTTCATCCAGGAATAAACCCGAAGAGCAGGGGAAGACCCAATAGTTGATGGGGTCCAACTTAAATAGTCTTAACTAATGGAGGGAGGAGACGCATGTACACTGCACACATGCTTATGAATGTAAAATTTTATATAAAATTTTATATAAAAAGTTATATGCTGGTAAATGTAAAATATTTGTCTGTTCAATATCGATATTAAGGCCCAAAATTACAAATGATAATTTAACAGCCCATTTTCATCTACTCTTATGTAGTCACTAGTGCTTTGAATGTTTTTTCTTTCAACAGATAGCATAGTGGATAAAAAAATCACACAAAACTGCACATATTGACATTTTCTTGGCTGTGAAGGCAGCACTATGTAAAGTGAACTGCATTTCCTACCAGTAGCAATACCTCTTCTGTGCTGCACTGCACCAGTGCCCTGTTGCTTTTGATCTGCTCCTCTCTTAATCAGTGCAGCACATTTAAAGCATGTAAATATTCTGCAACATTTTTACACTTAAAAGTAAATTTGCCACAATAACATCCCTACATAACACCACTTCCCCCACACAAAACATTGGGCATTTAATTTGGCTCCAGACAGGAATGCCACTGCTACATGCCACTGGGAATGACTGCTAACGTTACAATCCCTTGCCACTGTAAGTGGCTCTGAATAAGATTGTCCGCGAAATAATGTAAGATATTTACATTGAAGTAACATAAATGTTTGGAAGTATAAGACGGTGTAAAATCAATCACTGGTCCATATTAAGAGTTTTAACCTGTTTTAGGGAGTGTTTATACTTGTAGTTCAGTTTCCTTAATCTGATCCGAAGAAGAACATGATACACTGTTGCAATTTAGTTCTGGTTTGCTTTGCGTTCACACTGACATTTTTAACATCAAACCAAAAGCTGTAAACTTTATACAAGTAGATATCACAACTGACTGGATAGATTTTGAGACATACAATATCAGTGATAATGTCCACCAAAATGAATCATTCTGTTGTCTGTTCTGTCTGGGCTCGTTTTTTTATCTGTCTTGTAATATTAGAGCAGTAAGCCGCGAGTGGTTTTGCACAACGGAAAGCAGGATGAAGTCCCTGTGTCCCTGAGTGGCTTACTGCTTTAAAAAAAAAACAGATAAACCTTGGTGGCTTAATACGTAATATAATTTGTGTGTGCAGTCAAATTTGTATATTGAGTATTTTATAATGACTTCGAACAAGCGTCATTTAAAACTGAAGCTATCCGTTCTATAATTATCCATTCAGAGCTTATAAAGAGATGATAAAACACGTACGTATTAAAACAACGTCAGAAGCTCATCTTTTCAGTGCACCAAATAAGTTATGCAGAAAGGACATGACTGTTCGTTCTGTCTTTGATCCGCTTAGATGTCTTCGGTCTGTATTGTGTTCATGCTTCAAACGAATCGCACCAGAGTTCGTTTTTGAAGCTTTTTTGGTGCACACCAGATTTCAGAAGACAGCGGTCTCTCTTGCTCTAACGAACCGCACTACAGAGCAGTTGCACCAGGGTTCGTTTTAATTAAACCAAACCTGCCCAGTCTGAATGCCGTCTTAGGCCCTCTTTACACCCGGCATTAACATTCATCATTGGTGATCTGACAATAAGTGACCAATGCTAAGTACAAGTGTAAACAGGGTTTAATGCAGCTCAGACATGCTGACAGCAACAAATCATCTGGGTCATCACAACAGAGACAAAGCAGCTGTGTTCTTCAGCTTCTCAAGACAGATGTTAATACCAAGTAAGAACAGGGCTTCAGGCTTGTTATACTCCATATATGCTTTATGTAAACTTGTTTTAACGTGAAAAAATGTAATATGATCTGCTATCAGGTATTGGCTGCAGTAAGACATTAATCTGTTGTCTGTGATAGAAATTCTATATCATTGCATCTTTAATAGATGCATTGAAGTAGCCTTCACTGCTGTAGATGTGTACTCACTGTGGAGGAACTCATGATTTTTGGAAGCAAAGTGCATTGATGAGAAAACAGATGTTTCAGTTTCTGCTGTTTACCAGTGCTAGATGGAATGCCACGTCTCAGCAATGGATAAAACATGGTGCTAGGGTGTATTTTAATCGCCCTCGCAGTAATGATGAAACTGAGGTAGATGTTTACAAAGACATGCTTGTGAAAGGGATGAGCGATTGTTTTGTGCTCTGGGTTAATGTTAATGGATGACTGTGCCGTCACTGTCAAAGTTTGCCAGTCGCTGTTGATCACAAACAGTAATCACTGTCACGACTTATGAACATGATGATGCAGTGCTTTTTGTGCTGTGGAACAAGGGCTGATTTTTGAGATGAGTTTGTTTGCTTGAACTGCAATGTGTGTTTCCTAGAGTGCAGAAGAGATAGTTTATACACACACTGTCTGAGCAGGTGTGGTTTGTGTCTTGCTGTTTCTGTGGGAAAGGAATTGGACGTGATCTGTCTCCACTGAGTTTCCACTCGGTGTACTTCTTGTGAACATGGAGTGTGCATTCGTTATTTATACACATACAAGATGTTAGATGGTTTAACTAGGGTCACTATGGGGTGTGTCCAGCTTTGCTGTTTAATATGCTGACACACAAGGGGTAATTGATATGTTTGTTATTGTTTTGGTGATAAATTTCTGAGCATATAACATGCATATATGGGTCACAGTTTCCCCAGCATTCACCAAATGGAAGTATCATTAAAAAGAGATTTATAAGAAGCTATCAAATAAGAGTGGACACTATGGCTAAAATATCACGTCCTGATACTTGAAGATTTTTTGACGATGCGAATCAAGTAAGAATGAGAATTGTTTCAAAAAATGTTTGAATCCTGACAGCTGGAGTCCAGTTGAGTATTGGCCCTTGTTAACTGGATTTAGTACAGTGCAATATTTAAAGCATTGAGTAAAAAAAGTTTTTTAATCATTGTTTTTCTTAATTTTTTTTTTAAGTGTAGCACGTTGATACATACATCACGTATCAAGTATTATCAAAAGTTATCAAAGCTCAGAAGACAAAATATTTTGACGTGTATTGTGAAAATGTCTAGTGATTGTGTGCTGTGTTTATGTCTTTGCCATATTGCTCACACGTAATTCGCACACTTCAGAAAGCTTCAACCGATGTTTGGGAACATTACCAGTTCCTGATTGACTGAAGTCGTCCCTCCTACTGCTCAGCATGACTTTCAGTTTCAGATTTATCCACCGTGGTCTAGGCCTGGGCGATAGGGTGATGTAGTAGGATATTATCTGTGATGGACGAGTAACCCCGATGTCGATGCGTAAAAAGACGAGAATCGCTGTTTTGGTAAAAGACCTGAGAGAGAATTGGAGAGGACTAACTTGCAGGTGTGTGCAGGTGTGAGCCCGTAGTGAGTTTCACAGAGAGCGAGAGGTTTCTTAAGAAACTTCCTGTGTTATTTTTCTCTGCTATGCACTGTAATGCCAGTTTTACTGCATGGATTCCCCTTTATTTACTTTACATGAATGGAATCGAAAATGATTCCACGTTTGCCTCATAGTGACTCACTGCAGTGAAAAAAAAAAAGCCAAACAAACAAAAAAAAAAATAAAATGAATCTATGTTCGCATAGAGCAGCTAAGTTAACTCTAACCTGGAAAGAAAGTTTCC